>VSWD01000011.1:64379882-64400263 GCA_033119305.1 Pinctada imbricata | reverse complement strand
ATCATTTTTGGTATGGAACATATCTCAGTGTGATACAAATCAAGTTCATGTTTCAATTTGATTGACCCATTTCTACAGAAGTAATGGTCCCTGTACTAAGAAAATTTCATGAACTCTCGGTTTCCAGTCTTTTTATGCCTGTTGTTGTTGATATTGAGCTGATTTTGGTATGCAGATACAATATAGTATGATAAAGAATAAGTTGAAGTTGGGTTTGATTATTTGTTCTTACAAAAGGTATGACCTCATTGCAAATTTCATTAAATTTTTCTGTTCTCGAGACCTTTTTATGATGTATGATGTTCGATTCATCTTTTGGTATAAGTACAGGTCAAGGCAGAGTTGAAGGATATGGATCAATGCCGGAAGGGGAGTTTCGCGTAACATTCCGTTGAGTTGCGAGTGTTTTGGGGAAAAAAGAGAGGGGAGGGGGCCGGGTTTATGCTTGTTTCATAATTTAAAAAACCCCAATTTTTCAAATTGTAGAATTTTCGTAGTTTTTGATTGCTTGTATCTTCTGATCATTTTGAGGTGCTGGTTATGTTGTGAATGTGTCTTTGTTTTTGTATTTAACTATTTTTTGGGGATGTATACGTGTGATTGTGTGGATATGGACAATGAGTCATTTTGGGCATAGTCATAACTCCTTTTTTTATTTTGGCTGACCGATATGTAAATATAAAATATTTAATAAACAATCACACAGAGAGTAAATAATATTCAATAACGTCAAAATGTAAGTACATTTATTCTTTACCTTTCAATTCCTGTATTTCATAACATCGGCGTGAGAACTGGGCATCCAAGTTGATGGTTTTTCTCCAAAATATTGTCTGAAATCCATACGTGTTAAACTTTCTGAAATCATATAAAGGATCTCAAATGAATTTTCATTTCATACGATATATAATGAAACTAGTTGTGTGTTTTATATCCCCGAGTCTTGGCGAGAGGATATAAAACGCACACCGAGTTTCATAATACATCGTATGAAAAGAAAATCCATTTGAGATTCTTTTATCACTGATTCTGCCAAAAAATGTGTATTTCCAACGCGAAATCACTAGAGGCGAACACCGTGACCTAGAAGATGTCTGTTACGCCATGAGAAGTAGTTCTACATCATGTAGACTTTCTATGCGTAAAGAGAAAAATATTTCAATTTTGTTTAGTATTTTAATGCAACAATTATTCAACAACAACAATTCTATTCATTAATATTGAATTTGCGTCTGAATTCAACATCTGCCGATATTTGAAAGGTCACACTTGTCTGAGTGTAGGTGACGAGGCTCCAAGCTCGACCATCGCATTCAAGCAGAGCGATTGTAACGTGTTACAATGTATCATAACATTTATTTATGAAATCATGGCTTTATGGAACTGCATAACGGGTGTATGATGTGATAAAAAGAATAACAATTACATTTGTATCATATGAATTAATTCTTGGAAATTTCTCTTTAATTAAATGTGTGTTTAAACTGTTTAAACAATTACACTAGATAAAATAAAATCAAAACAGCAGGCAATGCTTTTTGTTCAGCTAGGAAAAGCAGAGAAATGTTAACTCTGGGAGGCGAAGTTACAATGCGAAGAACATGGAGTTGATCAATACGAAAACCGACGTCACCATATTGTAGAAAAATCATGATACTATTTTTTTAGCATACGACGTACATGAAATTAACTACATATAGATCTAGCCAAAAATATGACTATTGTGTATTGGCACAAATATCAAATTATGTTATATATGTTGAACGAGAACTTTTTGAAAACATTTAGATTGTTATTAGGAAAATACCCCCTTTCCACAGGTACAACCCACAAACTTACTATCGTCTGTGTGAAACCACATCATTAGTAATAAACTGCAAGTAAGAGTGATTCCAAATATCCTACAGAAGAAACGTTTGTATACTGTCATCTTCTTCACAAATATGTAATCTGTACATATGCAGGGATCTACGTCATAATGGTTAGAATTCCCTTCCCCAAGCGCCGATCTGGAGAGACTTAAGCTAGGTGGTCAGACCTCTCCCAAAAGTTGCTAAAACTGTTTTACGTATAATTCTTTAAGTGTAGAATGACCACATTCCCCACGTGGTTTGGATTTTCCTGGGACAAAGTTCTAGTAGATTTCATTTCTCACATTGACAAGCTGGAACTCGAGGTAGTTTGAATACCCCCTCCCCATCCTCCCTTTCCAGGAAAAGTTGTCTCGATCCGCGCTGTTATGTCGACAGATTGAATATCGTATGCGGATAATTATGTCATGAATAACCAAAAGGCTGGATGGTTTTCATAAAGTATTAATAGGATTTACTTCGCTCAAATGAACATAATAAACAAGCAAGGTGTGACATGAAGTGTCTTATGTAATTGCAAAAATCCATATGGCAACATTTATAACTCCGATATCTATCGAATTGATCCTTCCTAGGCTCAGCCCTATTGGTCCCTATATCAGTATTGGCGCTGCCCCCCTTTTTTGTTTGGTATGTGATAAGGCCATTTCCTTATTATTTTCTGTTTTGCGTCCTCGGTCTGGTAGGTTTTTTTCAAGATAGCCCATATCATAAAACAAACAAAATGAAATGACAAATCTGAGCAATAATGTACTTTGTCAAAAGGATGCAAAACAGAAAAATACAAAGAAATGGCCTAGTGGTGGAAAATAATTCAAATGGAAAGGAGCGATAAATCTGTTCTCAATATGGAGGATTTGCCTGAAAAAGCGGAGGGCACAACATCCCAAAATTTCTTACAAAAAAAAAAAAAAAAAAACCAGGGGGGGGGGGGAGATAAGAAGGTGATTTCATGTTCTGTATGCACAAATTTAGATATATCTGGTGCAGCTCTAAATTTTGGATCTGTGGATCTGTTTTTATAAGTATTTTTGGCAAAATAAATACTTTCTATACCCTCTATTATTAATAAGTACATGAAAGTTGTCTTCTATATAGTTTGAGTTAAAGTAGTAAATGGCTTCATGTACATTGATGAAATGTAATTTCATTTGTTTAAACGGTGTGCATAAGACTGAAATTAATTTCTCTTGGTTTTTATTTGTCATGATAGAGGGCGCATTTCTGTTCGCGCCAAGTGTGCTCCGTATCTCATTCTGGTCATTCGACGCGCAAACGCCCTGTCGATAACATCATATTGTTAAATTTGCTTATTTTTCATTAGAGAAATCTGAGATATATACATACATGTATATAAATTCATTTATCATGTGTTTATACATCTTTTGATATTGTTATATTTGTGATTAAATATTGATTATGTCTTAAAAAAAACAACAACAAAAAACGGGTTTTAGGGTGATTAGATGTAGATTAATTGATTTGAGTATTGTCAATGGACTGTATACATCGACACTGCGTATATGCGTGCTTTCCTAGAAAAATAAATTATGTCAATTGATTTTTTGACCGTTTCTATTATTTATGTTTTGGTCTATATTGATCTATCATGATCAATGACATGGTCAAGAGAAGTAATATGGATATAGGATGGATCAGAATAGCTAAATTCAGAAAGTGTATAAAGCTGGCGAGCGGTAGCGTTCCAAAGAAAAAAATTGAAAATTGACCGAAAAATTGAAGATATATGGTACAAATGTTGCTATTCTAAACAATGTTACAAAATGTATTTTTTGATTGAAAAGTGTGGGGAGGGGGGGGGGTGGCGCACAAACATGGTTGTGCTCCCCCCCCCCCCCCTTTTCAGAGTGGGGGATGTGTCCCGGCTGCCCCCTTTTCCTACGCCCTTGGTTAATTATGCCAAAATTATATTTGATGAGATTTTTTGTAAAGCCTTTAAGTGCATATTCAAAGAATGGTTCGGGTGCTACAGGTAAATGGGGGAAGGATGATCCTGTAGGACAATCAAAGATTGGACGCCTCATAAGTATTCTTGGTCTAATTGATCTTCCGCTGAACAAAGAATCTTCGGCATCGTGATGATATATCAAAAGCACAATGTGCTGGTCCAATATTTTTTTCCCTTGGAAGGAGGGAGGGGGGGAGTGTATAAGAAAAATACACGTATATGGACGAATGTTATTACAAATTCTTGACCACCCTAACTCTCCCTCTTATGATTCACGAAAGAAAGAAAGAAAGAAAGAAAGAAAGAAAGAAAGAAAGAAAGAAAGAAAGAAATGTTTCTTTAATATTCAGCTGTATCTTTAATCTGTACCTATTATATTTGAAATACTATTTATTTATTTATTTATTTATTATTTTATTATTTATTAATTATTATTAATTAATAATTTATTTATTTATTTATTTATTTATTTTGTTTTATTTTTATTCTTTTTTATTTATTTATTTATTTATTTGATTATTTATTTATTTAATTTATTATTTATCTATTTATTTATTTTTATATAATTATATTATAATTAATTAATTTATTTATCTATTTATGTATTTATTTAAACTTATTTATTTATTTATTTATTTATTTTTATCACTGAAATGAGGATTACTTTTTTAAAGGGGGTTCTAACCCCCCCCCCCCCCCCCCCCCCCCTTTGACCCAAAGTTAATGATTCAGAATTCATATTTTGTTGTTGTTGTGTGTTAAAGCATTTCTGTCTTAACTTTAGATAAAAATTTTCGTATTTAAAGAAGTTAAGTTCTATCAACAATCCTTTCTTTGCTTTTTATGTTTTGTTTTTGATATTGTAATTGAATTGAATATTGCCGAATCTATAGAATAGAATAATAATTTATTCCAGAATGGACTCTGGAGGGCATTGTATTACATGTTGCAATTCATATCACATATAAGTCAATTTGAATGTAAGTGTTTGAGATATAAGGTAGTAGAAGCCGATGATCGTCACCTTTTTATTTACATACTAATGTTGTTAACCTGTCGAAAGAGACAGGCCGCTAAAATTAAAGTCAATTAAATAAAGGAAGAATCCGTTTATTACATCGACTTAGTTATTGTATTGTCTTTTCTGTACAGTAACATAGGTATTAATGTTCTATATTTCTTACAAATTTACAAAATAATTCAGTTTTATGCCAAATTAGAAAAAATTCCACCTTGTTTATTTGATTGGAACATTCATAATATATTTTTATTATTATGATTTTATGTTTTATTTAAACTTTATACTGCAGTACAGAGTAATGTGAAATTTATTGTTTCTAAGATTCATTATAATAAATTTTATTTTGAGAGAAAATACAAACTGAATAATCAAGAGTTGTCTCGCTTTGAACAGTCTAAAAAGATTTTGTCGTTACTTGGCTATTACAAATAATTTAATTTCCTTCTTGATTTTGGCAATATCTCTTTCTAAAATTGAATCCGATCATAAAACCATATTTTTCATGCGTAAGCTTACATGTACATCGATAATATAAACATTCATTCCTGCAAAATCGCACTCAGTGAGTCTGTATAATTAATTTAACTAAATATCCTTTAGTATTACTTCGATGGCACACGTCGCGGTCAGATCATGAAGTGCACTTTACTGACTGAAGCACCACTTGTTTCTGAAAAATACCTTGTGGTGGTATCGAAACAACTTAAATTCACATTTTTTATTACTTTGTCCAAAATATTGCTAACTACACTTAGATATTCCAGTAACATGTGACTTACTCCATGCTCTTCGATAACGAAAATCTTAGACTATGAAATTAATAAAAGCATTTTTATTACTGTTCAGGACTTTATTTTGAAAACTAAACGTTTCAATTAAATAAACTGTACAGTCATGCTCTTTCACACAATCTCTCTCGTTCATATTAATTACAGATAATTCATTTCGTAATAAACATTTGAAGTTCTGGTCTGGACACCCAGAATAATAGTACTAGTCTGTTTTTATGACGATACACGAGTGTTGAAAGTCATATCAATTCGTTTGTCCCTACCTGGTCCCCCCGGTTTGGTACCCACGTTCATGCTGCGGCAAGGGTATTGTGTGCATGGTGACACCTTATTATAAAGCCGTTGGAAAAACGGACCATCCAATCAGTACATAACTATACAACCCTCCTGCATACATGCATACACCATATATACAAGTGGGGGTGGGCATGAAATGGGGTAATATACCGCCCTTTGAATAATAGAAGGGGCTATGAGGCACTTGACCAAAGTAACGGGCTGTTGGTGAATGAGTTCCCCGCAAAGTAAGATTAATACAGCCAATGACCAAATAGAGGTCTGCCGGGTGATCAACATAAGAAGGACAGAAGAAATAGACTTCATTAGGCACGGTCCATTTGATATTCGGGGGGGGGGGGCTTGGTTTTTTTTCGAAAAAAAAGTTTTTGCTCTGAATTTTGATGAAAAAAATAAATTTGCTTATGGTGTGACAGAAAAAAATAATCTTGCTCTTACAAGTAATCTGAATTTGAAGAATAACCATAAAATTCACTTAAAATTCCTGAAAATTTTTCAGCTCGCTTCGCTCGCCACAGTTTTCACTTTATATAAATTTTTTTTGGCTCGCTTCACTCGCCATACTTTTCTTCTTTCATGGCAAGTTCATATATAGAAATATCAAAAGTATCCATGTGACTGAAAAAAGGGGTTTCCTTAAAGGCTTAAATACATTATCAATATCATTTATTACTATTAATAGATACAATCTTGGAAGGAGAATTTAATTAAGTTTTTCACTAGTTTACATTTCTAAATTCAAAATTTTTTCTCTAAGGAGACCCTCCCCTCAGACCCTCTTACATGTTACATGACCTTGTATAGATTTTATTTACTAAATTTAAATCACAATTGTAAAAATCTTTTATCTCTCTCAGTTTAGAAGTGAATACAAGTTTTACATCAGAATTTAGTAATGTTTAGAGCAATTTAAGTAAAAATAAAGAATTTCTGTTGAAAGATAACACAAACATTCCTAATACCGGGTATACACATCAATAATGTTAGAAAAAATTCCTTGCTCCAACTTTGCAAGAAAAAAAAATTTTGCCCGGTCCGGGCGAAAAAAAATAATCTTGCTGCGACAAAAACCCAAGCCCCCCCCCCCCCCAAAAAAAATATCAAATGGACCGTGCCTTACCCTTTCCTTTTTATTCTATTTTTCACATTATACGATTAATTAACGGCTCTACTTCATTAGGACAAATTTTGGTGTATGTTAACAAATGTATTCAAAGATGTCCATCCATACGACTTTAAGTTATGCTCATTTACTATTGATGAGAACACAGCGAAGGAACGCTTTTGTACGAAATAAGGTTTTTTTTTTGCGATTTCCGAAGCGAGAGATTTACATGTGTCAATTTAATATCCATCTATCGCGTAAACACCAGAAGGTACACTGGCGTAGGACAAGGGGAGGGGGGGGTGCTAGGGGGGGGGGGGCACAAACATACTTATGCCCCCCCCCACTTTCAAAAGTAAGGGGCACGTGCCCCCCCCCCCCCCTGCCCCCCCCCCCCCTTGTCCTACGCCAGTGTACCTTCTGGTGTTTACGCGATAGATGGATATTAAATTGACACATGTAAATCTCTCGCTTCGGAAATCGCAAAAAAAAAACCTTATTTCGTACAAAAGCGTTCCTTCGCTGTGTTCTCATCAATATTAAATGAGCATAACTTAAAGTCGTATGGATGGACATCTTTTGCATACATTTGTTAACATACACCAAAATTTGTCTAATGAAGTAAGCGTTAATTAATCGTATAATGTGAAAATAGAATAAAAAGGAAAGTGTAAGGCACGGTCCATTTGATATTTTTTTTGGGGGGGGGGGGGGGCTTGGGTTTTTTGTCGCAGCAAGATTATTTTTTTCGCCCCGGACCGGGGCAAAATTTTTTTTTTCTTGCAAAGTTGGAGCAAGGAATTTTTTTCTAACAATTATTGATGTGTATACCCGGTATTAGGAATGTTTGTGTTATCTTTCAACAGAAATTCTTTATTTTTACTTAAATTGCTCTAAACATTACTAAATTCTTATGTAAAACTTGTATTCACTTCTAAACTGAGAGAGATAAAAGATTTTTACAATGTGATTTAAATTTTAGTAAATAAAATCTATACAAGGTCATGTAACATGTAAGAGGGTCTGAGGGGAGGGTCTCCTTAGAGAAAAATTTTGAATTTAGAAATGTAAACTAGTGAAAAACTTAATTAAATTCTCCTTCCAAGATTGTATCTATTAATAGTAATAAATGATATTGATAATGTATTTAAGCCTTTAAGGAAACCCCTTTTTTCAGTCACATGGATACTTTTGATATTTCTATATATGAACTTGCCATGAAAGAAGAAAAGTATGGCGAGTGAAGCGAGCCAAAAAAAATTTATATAAAGTGAAAACTGTGGCGAGCGAAGCGAGCTGAAAATTTTCAGGAATTTTAAGTGAATTTTATGGTTATTCTTCAAATTCAGATTACTTGTAAGAGCAAGATTATTTTTTTCTGTCACACCATAAGCAAATTTATTTTTTTCATCAAATTCAGAGCAAAAACTTTTTTTTTCGAAAAAAAAACCAAGCCCCCCCCCCCCGAATATCAAATGGACCGTGCCTAATGAAGTCTATTTCTTCTGTCTTCTTATGTTTGATCACCCGGCAGACCTCTATTTGGTCAGTTGGCTGTATTAATCTTACTTTGCGGGGAACTCATTCACCAACAGCCCGTTACTTTTGGTCAAGTGCCTCATAGCCCCTTCTATTATTCAAAGGGCGGTATATTACCCCATTTCATGCCCACCCCCACTTGTATATATGGTGTATGCATGTATGCAGGAGGGTTGTATAGTTATGTACTGATTGGATGGTCCGTTTTTCCAACGGCTTTTATAATAAGGTGTCACCATGCACACCAATACCCTTGCCGCAGCATGAACGTGGGTACCAAACCGGGGGGACCAGGTAGGGACAAACGAATTGATATGACTTTCAACACTCGTGTATCGTCATAAAAACAGACTAGTACTATTATTCTGGGTGTCCAGACCAGAACTTCAAATGTTTATTACGAAATGAATTATCTGTAATTAATAATGAACGAGAGAGATTGTGTGAAAGAGCATGACTGTACAGTTTATTTAATTGAAACGTTTAGTTTTCAAAATAAAGTCCTGAACAGTAATAAAATGCTTTTATTAATTTCATAGTCTAAGATTTTCGTTATCGAAGAGCATGGAGTAAGTCACATGTTACTGGAATATCTAAGTGTAGTTAGCATATTTTGGACAAAGTAATAAAAAATGTGAATTTAAGTTGTTTCGATACCACCACAAGGTATTTTTCAGAAACAAGTGGTGCTTCAGTCAGTAAAGTGCACTTCATGATCTGACCGCGACGTGTGCCATCGAAGTAATACTAAAGGATATTTAGTTAAATTAATTATACAGACTCACTGAGTGCGATTTTGCAGGAATGAATGTTTATATTATCGATGTACATGTAAGCTTACGCATGAAAAATATGGTTTTATGATCGGATTCAATTTTAGAAAGAGATATTGCCAAAATCAAGAAGGAAATTAAATTATTTGTAATAGCCAAGTAACGACAAAATCTTTTTAGACTGTTCAAAGCGAGACAACTCTTGATTATTCAGTTTGTATTTTCTCTCAAAATAAAATTTATTATAATGAATCTTAGAAACAAATAAATTTCACATTACTCTGTACTGCAGTATAAAGTTTAAATAAAACATGAAAATCATAATAATAAAAATATATTATGAATGTTCCAATCAAATAAACAAGGTGGAATTTTTTTCTAATTTGGCATAAAACACTGAATTATTTTGTAAATTTGTAAGAAATATAGAACATTAATACCTATGTTACTGTACAGAAAAGACAATACAATAACTAAGTCGATGTAATAAACGGATTCTTCCTTTATTTAATTGACTTTAATTTTAGCGGCCTGTCTCTTTCGACAGGTTAACAACATTAGTATGTAAATAAAAAAGGTGACGATCATCGGCTTCTACTACCTTATATCTCAAACACTTACATTCAAATTGACTTATATGTGATATGAATTGCAACATGTAATACAATGCCCTCCAGAGTCCATTCTGGAAATAAATTATTATTCTATTCTATAGATTCGGCAATATTCAATTCAATTACAATATCAAAAACAAAACATAAAAAGCAAAGAAAGGATTGTTGATAGAACTTAACTTCTTTAAATACGAAAATTTTTATCTAAAGTTAAGACAGAAATGCTTTAACACACAACAACAACAAAATATGAATTCTGAATCATTAACTTTGGGTCAAAGGGGGGGGGGGGGGGGGGGGGGGGGAGTTAGAACCCCCTTTAAAAAAGTAATCCTCATTTCAGTGATAAAAATAAATAAATAAATAAATAAGTTATAAATAAATACATAAATAGATAAATAAATTAATTAATTATAATATAATTATAATATAAAAATAAAATAAATAGATAAATAATAAATTAAATAAATAAATAATCAAATAAATAAATAAATAAATAAAAAAGAATAAAAATAAAACAAAATAAATAATAAATAAATAAATAAATTAATTAATTAATTAATTAATTAATAAATTAATAAAATAATAAATAAATAAATAAATAAAATAAAGTATTTCAAATATAAAAATAGGTACAGATTAAAGATACAGCTGAATATTAAAGAAACATTTCTTTCTTTCTTTCTTTCTTTCTTTCTTTCTTTCTTTCTTTCTTTCTTTCTTTCTTTCGTGAATCATAAGAGGGAGAGTTAGGGTGGTCAAGAATTTGTAATAACATTCGTCCATATACGTGTATTTTTCTTATACACTCCCCCCCCTCCCTCCTTTCCAAGGGAAAAAAATATTGGACCAGCACATTGTGCTTTTGATATATCATCACGATGCCGAAGATTTCTTTTGTTCAGCGGAAGATCAATTAGACCAAGAATACTTATGAGGCGTCCAATCTTTGATTGTCCTACAGGATCATCCTTCCCCCATTTACCTGTAGCACCCGAACCATTCTTTGAATATGCACTTAAAGGCTTTACAAAAATCTCATCAAATATAATTTTGGCATAATTAACCAAGGGCGTAGGAAAAGGGGGCAGCCGGGACACATCCCCCCACTCTGAAAAGGGGGGGGGGGGGGGGCACAACCATGTTTGTGCGCCACCCCCCCCCCCCTCCCCACACTTTTCAATCAAAAAATACATTTTGTAACATTGTTTAGAATAGCAACATTTTGTACCATATATCTTCAATTTTTCGGTCAATTTTCAATTTTTTTTTCTTTGGAACGCTACCGCTCGCCAGCTCTTTATACACTTTCTGAATTTAGCTATTCTGATCCATCCTATATCCATATTACTTCTCTTGACCATGTCATTGATCATGATAGATCAATATAGACCAAAACATAAATAAATAAGAAACGGTCAAAATCAATTGAACATAATTTATTTTTCTAGGAAAGCACGCATATACGCAGTGTCGATGTATACAGTCCATTGACAATACTCAAATCAATTAATCTACATCTAATCACCCTAAAACCCGTTTTTTGTTGTTGTTTTTTTTTTAAGACATAATCAATATAATTTAATCACAAATATAACAATATCAAAAGATGTATAAACACATGATAAATGAATTTATATATACATGTATGTATATATCTCAGATTTCTCTAATGAAAAATAAGCAAATTTAACAATATGATGTTATCGACAGGGCGTTTGCGCGTCGAATGACCAGAATGAGATACGGAGCACACTTGGCGCGAACAGAAATGCGCCCTCTATCATGACAAATAAAAACCAAGAGAAATTAATTTCAGTCTTATGCACACCGTTTAAACAAATGAAATTACATTTCATCAATGTACATGAAGCCATTTACTACTTTAACTCAAACTATATAGAAGACAACTTTCATGTACTTATTAATAATAGAGGGTATAGAAAGTATTTTATTTTGCCAAAATACTTATAAAAACAGATCCACAGATCCAAAATTTAGAGCTGCACCAGATATATCTAAATTTGTGCATACAGAACATGAAATCACCATTCTTTATCTCCCCCCCCCCCCCTGGTTTTTTTTTTTTTTTTTTTTGTAAGAAATTTTGGGATGTTGTGCCCCTCCGCTTTTTCAGGCAAAATCCTCCATATTGAGAACAGATTTATCGCTCCTTTCCATTTGAATTATTTTCCACCACTAGGCCATTTCTTTGTTATTTTTCTGTTTTGCATCCTTTTGACAAAGTACATTATTGCTCAGATTTTGTCATTTCAATTTTGTTTTGTTTTATGACTATGGGCTATCTTGAAAAAACCTACCAGACCGAGGACGCAAAACAGAAAATAATAAGGAAATGGCCTTATCACATACCAAACAAAAAAAGGGGGGCAGCGCCAATACTGATATAGGGACCAATAGGGCTGAGCCTAGGAAGGATCAATTCGATAGATATCGGAGTTATAAATGTTGCCATATGGATTTTTGAATTACATAAGACACTTCATGTCACACCTTGCTTGTTTATTATGTTCATTTGAGCGGAAGTAAATCCTATTAATACTTTATGAAAACCATCCAGCCTTTTGGTTATTCATGACAATAATTATCCGCATACGATATTCAATCTGTCGACATAACAAGCGCGGATCGAGACAACTTTTCCTGGAAAGGGAGGATGGGGAGGGGGTATTCAAACTACCTCGAGTTCCAGCTTGTCAATGTGAGAAATGAAATCTATCTAGAACATGTTTCCCAGGAAATCCAAACCACGTGGGGGAATGTGGTCATTCTACGACTTAAAGAATTATACGTAAAACAGTTTTAGCAAACTTTTGGAGAGTTCTGACCACCTAGCTTAAGTCTCTCCAGATCGGCGCTTGGGGAAGGGAATTCTAACCATTATGACGTAGATCCCTGCATATATGTACAGATTACATATTTGTGAAGAAGATGACAGTATACAAACGTTTCTTCTGTAGGATATTTGGAATCACTCTTACTTGCAGTTTATTACTAATGATGTGGTTTCACACAGACGATAGTAAGTTTGTGGGTTGTACCTGTGGAAAGGGGTATTTTCCTAATAACAATCTAAATGTTTTCAAAAAGTTCTCGTTCAACATATATAACATAATTTTGATATTTTGTGCCAATACACAATAAGTCATATTTTTGGCTAGATCTATATGTAGTTAATTTCATGTACGTCGTATGCTAAAAAAATAGTATCATGATTTTTCTACAATATGGTGACGTCGGTTCTTCGTATTGATCAACTCCATGTTCTTCGCATTGTAACTTCGCCTCCCAGAGTTAACATTTCTCTGCCTTTTTCCTAGCTGAACAAAAAGCATTGCCTGCTGTTTTGATTTTTAATTTTATCTAGTGTAATTGTTTAAAACAGTTTAAACACACATTTAATTAAAGAGAAATTTCCAAGAATTAATTCATATGATACAAATGTAATTGTTATTCTTTTTATCACATCATACACCCGTTATGCAGTTCCATAAAGCCATGATTTCATAAATAAATGTTATGATACATTGTAACACGTTACATATCGCTCTGCTTGAATGCGATTGGTCGAGCTTGGAGCCTCGTCACCTACACTCAGACAAGTGTGACCTTTCAAATATCGGTCAGATGTTGAATTCAGACGCAAATTCAATATTAATGAATAGAATTGTTGTTGTTGAATAATTGTTGCATTAAAATACTAAACAAAATTGAAATATTTTTCTCTTTACGCATAGAAAGTCTACATGATGTAGAACTACTTCTCATGGCGTAACAGACATCTTCTAGGTCACGGTGTAGTTCGCCTCTAGTGATTTCGCGTTGGAAATACACATTTTTTGGCAGAATCATGTGATAAAAAGAATCTCAAATGGATTTTCTTTTCATACGATGTATTATGAAACTCGGTGTGCGTTTTATATCCTCTCGCCAAGACTCGGGGATATAAAACACACAACTAGTTTCATTATATATCGTATGAAATGAAAATTCATTTGAGATCCTTTATATATGATTTCAGAAAGTTTAACACGTATGGATTTCAGACAATATTTTGGAGAAAACCATCAACTTGGATGCCCAGTTTCTCACGCCGATGTTTATGAAATACAGGAATTGAAAGGTAAAGAATAAATGTACTTACATTTTGACGTTATTGAATATTATTTACTCTCTGTGTGATTGTTTATTAAAATATTTTATATTTACATATCGGTCAGCCAAAAATAAAAAAAGGAGTTATGACTATGCCCAAAATGACTCATTGTCCATATCCACACAATCACACGTATACATCATCCCCAAAAAATAGTTAAATACAAAAACAAAGACACATTCACAACATAACCAGCACCTCAAAATGATCAGAAGATACAAGCAATCAAAAACTACGAAAATTCTACAATTTGACAAAAATTGGGGTTTTTTTAAATTATGAAACAAGCATAAACCCGGCCCCCTCCCCTCTCTTTTTTCCCCAAAACACTCGCAACTCAACGGAATGTTACGCGAAACTCCCCTTCCGGCATTGATCCATATCCTTCAACTCTGCCTTGACCTGTACTTATACCAAAAGATGAATCGAACATCATACATCATAAAAAGGTCTCGAGAACAGAAAAATTTAATGAAATTTGCAATGAGGTCATACCTTTTGTAAGAACAAATAAATCAAACCCAACTTCAACTTATTCTTTATCATACTATATTGTATCTGCATACCAAAAATCAGCTCAATATCAACAACAACAGGCATAAAAAGACTGGAAACCGAGAAGTTCATGAAATTTTCTTAGTACAGGGACCATTACTTCTGTAGAAATGGGTCAATCAAATTGAAACATGAACTTGATTTGTATCACACTGAGATATGTTCACATACCAAAAATGATTTCAATATCTGCAATACCATGGAAAAGTCCGGAAAACTGAAAATTTCATGAAATTTGCTAAGTCCAAGGCCCATAACTCTTGCGAAAATAAGTCAATCGAAACCAAACTCGAACTGCATCTGTATAACACCAAGATGTAATCACATGTAAAAAATTCTTTCAATATCTACAACAACAGCCGAGGAAATTCCGGAAAACTGAGAATTTCATGAAATTTGCTAAGTCCAAGGGCCATAACTCTTGAAAAAATAGGTGAAACGAAACCAAACTCGAGCTTGATCTGTATCACGTTGAGATAAACTCACATACTAAAAATGAGTTCAATATATGCAACGACTGCGAAAAAAGGTCTGGAAAACTAAAGTGTGACGGACAGACGGACAGACAGACGGACGGACAGACAGACGGACAAACGGTGTGGAAACTATACGTCCCCCTCCGGCGAGTCGGTAGGGGACTAATATCGGATAAAAAACGAAGCTAGAATGAATCAAGTTTAGAATATGCAATCTTTTTATTTTTCTTATGAACAGTCTGAAAAAAAAAAAACTTCCGACAAATTGTAAAAGATTTCGTAGCTTTTGATCGCTTATACATGTATCATCGTTACAAAGGCTAAAAATCAGGATGCTGTGTTTCTGAATTTATCTCTAGTACATGTGTATGTAAAAATGATATTAGAATACAGTATACAATCGAAATAATAATAATGAAAAAAAAATTACATGTATGAACCTTTTATTTAATGTCAAAGTTACGGACATTCCTGAAATATTTCTTAAGAATATTTATAGAACTGTTCACAGATTCAACATTCAATATAACATATCATACCCAGGCAAATTCACCTTACCTACACCAGTATTGATACTCACGTACATGAGAAGTGGGTCAACATTTTTGGGTGACGTCATACAATCAAGTGATGACGTTTTCTACATATTTGAGCCGCTAAGGAGTTTAGAATTGTCTTTGAGACCTATAAAAGATTTAGACGGAAACATGTGAGTATACAGATAGTGAATTGTCTGAACATTACTATATTTCCTTAATTCTAATTCATTCTGTTTCTTTCACGCATTCTGATTGGTTCACAGGATTTCTACAAGCATGTATAACGACGATATACATGCCGCAAACCGAATCACTTGATATACTTCAAAATGTATTCCTACCTAAATTTGCAAGTTACAAGCTTTAGCGCACTTTTTGCGTATGACGTCATGCTCCCCTTTGTTCTTCGCTCCTGTGACGTCATACTGTGACGTAAAACTACAAGGTATGAGCTTGTAAATGGCGTTCTCCACATGTAAACAACAGAACAAGTAAGTTTATTATTGATAACACTTTGATTTTTCGCCATTGTAATAAATACGAAGCAGTTGTATTTCATATTTTGCAGCGCAATCATTTCAGTTGGTCGTTATTAGTCCTCCGTAGCAACGTCGCCTCGTCGCCTCTAAAGCAATAAATGAGACCTTCTGAGGGGTATAAAGAGTTAAAATATGTCACATAAATTAGAATAGGGATAAACGTACTGTGTTTTGTGGTTCCGACAGGTATATGTTGGATATACTGTTGGAAACATACGTTATACCGTCGGGGGCAAGCCCCGACGGTATAACTGCGTTTCCAACAGTATATCCAACATATACCTGTCGGAACCACAAAACACAGTACGTTTATCCCCTAAATACACAGGCTCTGAAAAAATGTCAAGAATGATATCTTTTACAATTGTAACATTCAATACATGTTTGGGGAAAAAATTCAAGAAAAAAATCTTCTGATGGATCTAGATCTGGGCCCGGGACCATAAACTAAGAATTCACTTTTTAAAAATATTGTGAAATATTGAATTACCGATTTCATCGATCTATTCTATTCTGAAATATTTTCTTTCTTTTCTTTTTTTTTTTTTTTTTTTTTTTTTTTTTTTTTTTTTTGATAATTGCAAGTCATCACTTATATTATATTGAGACAAAAGAATATTGAAATTTAGATGTATATAAATTAATTCTTATTTCATGGTGCCCTTTCCTTTTTTTTTTTTTAAACGTAAATATGCATTTATTTTTTCTTTCATTCTGAATTATTCTCCTGGAAATTTTTTACTTCATCATTTGATTTAGATGGCACTTTCAGAAGAACTAATTGCGTTTTGAATCAATTTTTTTTTTTTTTTTTTTTTTTTTTTTTTTTTTGGTCTCATGTGAACGAATCAAAAGATTTTTGAACGAATGCTAAAGGAGGCTTGATAAATGTACTTTAACACATGAAGTCCACCTATTTCGCAAAGCGTATTATTTTTTCCTCTTCCTTTTTGTGTCGCCTGCGAAGCATAGCGACACTTAGGGATCACTTTGTCCGTTGTCCGTCTGTCCGTCTGTCTGTCCGTCCGTCTGTCCGTCCGTCTGTCTGTCTGTCTGTCACACTTTGAGTGTCACAGCCCATAACTTTTGATTGGTAAGTGATAGGGCTTTGATATTTCACATGTGTATTCATTGTGACAAGACCTTCCTACACATACCATAATTTTTGACCTAGTGACCTTGACCTACTTATTTGACCTACTTTTCAAAAAAATTAAGAATGGATATATCTTTTGAATGGTAAGTGTTAGGACCTTGATATTTCACACATGCAATCCTTGTGGCAAGACCTTTCTACACATACCATAATTTTTGACCTTTGTGATCTTGACCTAGATATTTGACCTACTTTTGAAATAAAGAGAAGATTCGCTATATCTTTTGATTGGTAAGTGATAGGGCTTCGATATTTCACATGTTTATTCCTTGTGGCAAGACCTTTTTACACATACCATAATTTTTGACCTTGTGACCTTGACCTAGATATTTGACCTACTTTTGAAATAAAGAGAAGATTCGCTCTATCATGATTGGTAAGTGATAGGGCTTTGATATTTCACATGTGTATTCCTTGTAACAACACCTTTTTACACATACCATAATTTTTTACCTATTGACCTTGACCTACATATTTGACCTACTTTTCAAAAAGAAATTAAGATTGTATATATCTTTTGATTGGTAAGTGATAGGGCTTTGGTATTTCACATGTGTATTCCTTTTGACAAGACCCTTCTACACAGACCATAATATTTGACCTTATGACATTGACCTAGATATTTGACCTACTTTTCAAGAAAAGTAAAATTGGCTATATATCTTTTGATTGGTAGGTAATAGGGCTTTGATATTTCACATGTATTTTCCTTGTAACAATGCCTTTCTACACATACCATAATGTATTACCTTTTGACCTTGACCTAGCTATCACCTTCTTTTTCAAGAAATTAAGGTTGTATACTGTATATCTTTTAATTGGTAGGTGATAGGTCTTTATTATTTCTTATGATGAGACCTTTTTACTACCAATTTTACGTAGTGACCTTGACCTAGATGATTAACACTCTTTTCTGAAAATTTGAGAATGACCATATCTTTTAATCTGTAATTAAGAGGTCTGATATTTCAAATGAATTTCATTTGACAAGACTTTTCTACTGATACCAATAATTTTGATCCACTTTCTAGAATAATAATCAAACCGCTTCGCAGGCGACACAAGCATTCCTTGGATTGCTATTTTATTTCAATTTCAGAATGAATGGGTCCTTGGAGGAATTATCTAATAATGTTATCCGACATGCATTTCTTTGTCAACTTAGGAAACTACCGAGGACGCTCTTTGAGATCACTGCTTTTCTGAATGTCAGTAAAACAACGCAAGACTTCATAACGTGTACCAAGAACAACTCAGCGATACAATGTGCAGAATTATTAGAGCTTCGATGCCGTCATTCTACTCATGTATTGATAAAATCAATCAGATTGAGAGCTTATAGCTTACTGAACTTCAAAAAAGACTTTGCGAATCTCAAAATAATTCATTTGCAGCGAGATCCACGTGTAGTCCTCCAGAGACAGAGGAAATTCGGACTTTTCGGTCATTTAGAATTGTCTACTTATGTGAGTAGCTATTGTACAAACGTGACGAATGACACAAAAATTATTAGCCAACTTCACAAATGTTACTCAAACGATGTTATTTTCATATATTATGAAATATTCGGAGCGAATTCCGTATTTTTAAGTAGAAAACTTTACCGCGAATTGAATCTGACTTTTTCCGAAACTGTACGAAAGGAAATAAAAGGTCTGACGGAAAAAAGCGAATGCACAAGACATTGGTCTTTATGCACAAATCATTTTGTATCTTCAGATGTCATATCCCAATGGAGGAGGAAGATCGACCTAGCTTTCGTTCAAATTGTTGACAATTTGTGCAGAGATTTGTACGTTATCCATGGCTACGTATCTCTCCCTTTTGCATATATGTTGACCAATTTAACGTATAAATCCCAGAACACAGATCTATCTTCTGTGCCATTTTTACATTAAAGCAAATCAAAAACAAAAACTTGATCTCTTTGTGCATGATTTCAGCTAAATCTAAAGCTTTCCACGGTCTTATTTAGGTTTAGAGGAATCATTGGAATCAATCAATGTGAAACACAAAACACAAAATCAAAGTTGAAATAAACATAACCATAACGACAGAAAACCATTTAAAAAAACACAGCAAAACAAGTTAAAACTATATTCTTCTAAACAACACCTTAAAAATGAATGTCCAACGTATATAAGATCTGGTGCCCGGGGGACACGTATCCGAAGCTTTCCAGCAACACCATCCATGAAAATGTTAAATGGGGGGAATGCTTGAAATTCGGTGCTTTGGGGTTTTTCTAATTGTTAGATGAAAAAAAAAACTAGGAAACATGAGTCCAAATGAAATCGCTTTCTGAACTTCATCACACTGTTAATCATGTTAATGGTATGAAGAAGTAGAATGTTGACAGCTTGTGAGTAACTTTGTCAGTCGGTAACTATGCCAGTCAATAACTAAATAAAAAAACAACTATGTCAGTCAATAACTATGTCAGTCAATAGTTATATCAGTCAATAACTATGTCAGTCAATAACTATGTCAGTCAATAACTATGTCAGTCGATAACTATGTCAGTCAATAACTATGTCAAATAACTGTCAAATAACTATGTCAGTCAATAACTATTTCAGTCAGTAACTATGTCAGTCAATAAGTATGTCAATCAATAACTATGTCAGTCAATAGCTATGTCAGTGAATAACAATGTCAGTCAATAACTATGTCAAATAACTATGTCAGTCAATAACTATGTCTGTCAATAACTATGTCTGTCAATAACTATGTCAGTCAAAAACTATGTCAGTCAATCACTACATGTATTTCAGTCAATAACTATGCCAGTCAATAACTATGTTAGTCAATAACTATGTCAGTCAATCACTACATGTATTTCAGTCAATAACTATGCCAGTTAATAACTATGTCAGTCAAGAACAATGTCAGTCAATAACCATGTCAGATAATTATGTCAGTCAATGACTATGTCAGTCAATAACTATGTCAGTCAATA
>VSWD01000011.1:64188091-64379382 GCA_033119305.1 Pinctada imbricata | reverse complement strand
AACCCCTTCCCACTTAATTATGTTTATATTTGATCGAACATGACTATTCGCCATTTTAGAAGTAATAGTCAATATTTCTAACCCCTTCCCACTTAATTATGTTTATATTTGATCGAACATGACTATTCGCCATTTTAGAAGTGATAGTCAATATTTCTATTCCCTTCCAACTTAATTATGTTTATATTTGATCGAACATGACTATTCGCCATTTTAGAAGTGATAGTCAATATTTCTAACCCCTTCCCACTTAATTATGTTTATATTTGATCGAACATGACTATTCGCCATTTTAGAAGTGATAGTCAATATGTCTAAGATCATATATCATATATAAGAAAGGAGGGGATCTTCAACCAGACTGCAGCTCCAACAGGAAAGCACCAAAACATCTGATGCGAATACAAAGTATAGACAAACTCAGCAAGAGACGTTTTGACATAGAACCATTAAACACAAAGGATTTCACATAAACAAACGAGACTAATGGATGCCGTCTTAGGACAAAGACAAGTTACTAGTGCTTGTTTTACATTGCCACCCATAAATTATTGATATACAATTTATGTTAATGATGCAGTTAGAAAATGAACAGTTTCGAATTCATTGCTGCATAATTCTGAAGATGAATCTTGAAGAGATCATTTCTAACAAACTCAACCGAAATATTTACATTTTTTTTAAAATTTCCGTATAGTTATTTATGGATGGCAGTGTATAACATACCTTAACCTCTTATCACCCTTAATATTCCTGACACAACTCGGACATTATATTCAAAATGTTGAATTGCTGATGAATAGGATGGAGATTATAATGACCACAGCGGAGTATACACACACTAACATAATGCAGATATGGAAGGAAAAAATTCCAAGTCAAAATAAAACCCATAGAGGATGAGTAAAACATTCAACAATGTCAGAAAGCAGTGAACAAGACATGCACGTGTTGGATACTGAAAACTCATCTACACTTTTTTTGCAGTGTGAAGTCGGTAATACCCCGCGACCCGATGTTTGAAGTGTTTTAATATTACATATCGTTCTCTCACGTTTAACATTGACTGAATTGTAGAATCATCTACGCAGGATCTTATTTCGATTATTTTTTAAAGTAGTAGGGTTATGCGCACGTAATTCAGGATAACCACACCGTCTGCTACTGACGTGTCATATGTCCGTCCTAAGTCGGCACCGATTGCGCATCAGTCTCGTTGGTTTATGTGTAGTCATTTGAGTCTCTGTGATTTGTCGTCCCTTGTACCATTGCGTCTCTTTCTGTGCCTGTCTTCGTTGGAGGTTTATGCTGGGTTTGCTGTTGGTGCTTAAAATAGGTGTTGCTGGAGATCCCCTTCTTTCATTCATAATGAGCTGTATCAAAAGAATTCAAAGTGTAGAAAAATTGTAAAATTTAGAGCCCCTACTGTCATTTTGAATGCTTTTTATCTACTTTGTAAAGATTATGGTGTGTCAAATTTTCCTGTAAGGTATGATTAGAGGCATGATGAAACTAAAACTGGAGTCAAGTGGAGTTAAACGTCTTCAAATTCAATATCATCATTTAAGAACAGATAAATTTGCAGCGTGGACGAGACATGCACGTTTCGGGAACTTAACCGTCGTCAGTGATCCTCAATCTTAACAATGTAATATGGGCAAAGAGTGTGAAATTATTATGTCTAAAAGTGTACCGAAAAACGTAGCAGGATGGGAGGGATATGATGCAATAGGACCCACGTTTCATAAATATTAAGATTTTTTCTATAAACAGAAATTTTCGAATGCGTTGAAGAGACAGAAGATCAACCGAAGTTGATCGAACTTGGCTACATGTGCAATGGTGCAAGGGTATAAAATAGCAATAGTTTTTACAAGAATTTATTACATTTCTGAAATATAAGAGAAGTGTCAAATTTGAATTTAATGTTAGAAACATGTGTCTGGTGCATGAAAATCGGTTTGAAATTGTCTTCAAGAAGGTATAGGGTTGGAACACTTCCGTATTATTATATCACGTACCATATCATATGTATATATTTTTATCTATCTCATCTATCGTGTTCATTTTATCCTCCCTTTTCCATGGATCTGTGAGTCAGTCGCCTGATCTCACTACCATATCAGGAGTTCGCTTCTTTTCATATGGTGGAGGTTTTTGTTTGTTTGCTTTGGTTCCTGTTTTATTCTGATTTTGTACATGTATGCCTTCGGTTTCTGATTTTCTGAATTATCGATTTTGTGCTGTATTCAGGAATATTGTCATTATCCATACTTGTCATAATTTAGATGTTAACATGTTAATATTGGAATGCCTTATTGTATGAATTCATCACGACAGAAATATATTAATTAATTAAGCCAGATGTCAAACGTCTTCAAATTCAATAGCATCGTTTAAGAGGAGATAAATTTTCAGATTGTAAGATGTATGTAGCTAAGAGTGGTATTTTATAAGAATGTACACTGGTGCATTCCGAATTCTATTTCGAAATGATTTACTTCAAATGCTGCAAATCTTTCAAAGTAATGTAACGATCGTCAATAAATTAATATCCAAGGCATGAATCTGGGACTTACTGTAAGGGAATAGGGTTATTCAATTATATCTAATTATCTCCTAATCAAATAAACTTTAATTTAAACTTCAATTTTTATCCTTGATTGATTTCTTTTGTATCTATTGTTTTGATGCAGTATTCGATGTTTGATCTTTCTAGTCTTCTTTTTGTCGCTAAGTGTTTTTGTCTACTCTGTTTTTTTTTTTGTATTTGGATTTTTCGGGGCTTTACTTTGGTAGTCACAATCAAGTCCTATTGCAGATCTACTCCTCTCTTACAGATGACCTTGAGACAACAGCACTGCCCTTCCACGCGAACATCTGAAAATATATATCTCAATGAAACAAAGGAGAGAATCTCCAATAACACCAGGTTGCAGCACCCACAGGAAAACGACAAAACACCCAAGCAAAAACACAGAACAGACTCGCACAGAAAGAGACGCAAAAGGGACAAATGTTTAATGTCTTCAAATTAAACAGCATCATTTAATGGCAGATGGAACACCAACGCACAAAACAGAAACATCAAACATAAAACTACAAATAAACCAACGAGACCAATGGGCAACCGGTGCCTACTTACATGTAGGACGGCCATCTGCCACGAAAACAGGGTTATCCTGAATTACGTGAATCCCACATTTTCGATTACCCAGCAATCTCGAAGAACGTACAATTGCTGTGTAAAACAACCTCCTCACCGTCAAATGACCACACATAAACAAGGCCGAAACACGCAGGGGCTCAAGCAACACAGATGGATATGTAAATGGATATAAAAAGAGGGCATACGTAATACAATCCGTGCTCATGTATGTTACTAACCGAGGAGTCCGACTGATATTCAGAGAGAACAGGTGGTTAGGGGCCTTGTCTTCTCTAAAGAGGTTAGGACATGGCCCGTCACGGAGTCCTGTCTTCAGAGTCAGTTAGAGTGCACGTTTTAATAATGCGCTGGTATAAGACTGTAGATGGGTCTAGTGCCAAGCCTAGTATCCGTCTTGTGACATTAAGATCATATATACGGTATAAAAGTCGTTTGCTGATTCAGACGAATTTTAAATGGTTTGTTGTCTATCTTTGATCCTTCTTATTTTGTTAATTATTTCACCATTAAATGCAGATTGCGAAATACCCAAAAGCAATATACTCTGTTGCTTGAATTGGTCCAAATTTCAAAAGAAGTTGACAATAATTTTTTGTAAAATTTCCAGAAAGTTTTTACTAGTTTGTGAAAGCGAAAACCTTGACCTAAAAGTTTCATGGTAATTTGTTAATTTCTACTACGAAAATCCAAAACATCAGTACATGCTCTAGCATACTGGATGAGGTGTGCAATGTAAATACCATATGATAGTAATCTAGGAAATCAGTTACATTTTGTACGATATAAAAAGAGTTTAGTCATGTACGTGTTTGTTTCATTTCCCACATTTATTTTATGATACATTCTAAAACGTACATAATGTACTATGTAAGGTTATACAACATTTCATACATTTATCTATTAATGCATTTCTGAGATTATCACAACAAAACCCCATTTTCATAAAAAAAACATGCAAGTAAATTATTATTTTTATTAAGCCAGAGTACGAATGAGGTTACTTCAGAATTTATAAAATCATAATGAATAGGCTTACAAAGCAAAGAAAAATGAAAAATAAACAATCCCTCCAGATATCAGATATGTCTACAGATTGCTTATTAGATAAACATGTCCCGTTGTTTCTTATTGTCTCTGTATATTTGTCCTATTTGTCTCTCCTCGTGAGAAAATTCTTCTTTACATTGTAGGTCTTTGGATTGTGATTTTGGCATCTGATTTTCGGGTCTTGTGTTTGACTTGCATTCACTGACAAACAAAACAATAAAAACATTTTGCAAATGAGTTAAGGAGGAATTGAACACTTAGAAGCCAGATTAAATTTTTCTGAAAATTTCTGAAATTATATATTTCTTGTCTGTCCTTGACTATACAAACTTTCATTTGATTCTATCAACAGGAAAATTTTCTACGAGACTTTGAAATATGCACTAGTCGACGTTTTCGTGAATATCTTGATGACGTCATAATATTGAAAGTGTCATTCCAGTTCTCGTAAAGCTATTGGAAATTGATTTTGATTTAACTTCCAAAATATCCATAAATATATTGCACTTACATATGGAAAAGATAAAAGGAATTGTGTTTTAAACACAGTCAGGATACTTGAATAAAAGATGACACTGTCGCTAAAAAAATTGCAATTTCGAGCCAATTAACTCTAGTTGCTAGTTTATTATAAGGAATCCTGTGGATGAATCTTTGTCAAAAACTGTCAAAATTGTCAAGAATGTCCAGAGATTATTTCATGATTGAACGGGAAAAATTGAATTTAGGATTGAAATATTACAAGGCTTTATATTTTCCATTTCATTTCTACCAAAATCGTCCGTTTTCAATGAAGTGACATCTGCTTTCCTGTAACGTAAATTTGTCAACGATTACACTGTGATGAAGATTTAATTTTCTATTCTATACATGCCAAGTTTCAATGCAATACGTTTAGTAATAATGTTTTCATTGCATTTTGAATGGGAATGTTTGTAACGTCATTTTTTTCCCGCTAACGTCGAAATGACGTCGTGGTTTGCTCATGGATAAAACTCCCAAAGTCCTAAATTTCAAAATTCGCCATAATTTCCTCAAATGACGCCGGAAATTATTCAAACTTCATCAGGATATTCAAATGAGTATCAAATGTTTTAAGGGAGTTAAGACAGTCACTGTATTTTTCCTAGGAAGCGAGAAAACAAATAATGCTGCCGCCATCTTGGTGTTCAAACCCTCCTTAAATGTACGTTTTTCTGTACATGTTTGGACCTAATATTTTCCACGCTCTTTGGCCATATTACATTTTTTAGATTGGAATCACTGAAGAGGGTTAAGTGCTCGAAACGTGCATGCCTGGTCCATGCTGCAAATGTAATTATTTGTTCTTATATGATGCTATTGAATTTGAAGACGTTTAACATTAAAGAAGATCATGACAATAATCTCAACAACACTCATTATAGAGCACAACATTAAGCATCGACGGACCCACAACAAGCTAGAGGTTGGATCAGGTGCCCGGGAGCATTCCCTTTTTGGCTAGCCACACCGCCGTTGATGATCACGCACGAAAATGAAAGCAATGTCTAAAATACATGCACTGTCTGAGGTTATGTCTATATTGAAAGTACTATGGCGACCAGTTCATGGAAAAATATTGAAAACACTTACTGTCAAACCCCTCGCAGGGAACTTTTTTACGAGCTCCACACGGCAAAGGGCATAAATATGACACAAATGAGTAAAAGAAGATCCTGACGATACTCCCAACAGCACTCACAATAGAGCAGATAGAGCACAACATTGAGCATCGACGGACCCTAACAAGCTAGATATGGGATTAGGTGCCAAGGAGGAGTAAGCATCCCTGTTGGCTAGCCGCATCCGCCGTCAATGAGGGTAAAGGAACGAAATTGAAAACTTATATTTCAAACTTTATTGAGAATAGAAAAGGTTCACTTGGGGAGAAGGAATTTCCTGCTTATAGCAAGACTGCTTGTGGTGGAAAAATCAAAGCTAATTAATGAAAGTTTCAAGTTAGTTATTTTTTATTGTTCGAAGGAGGGGATAAGATAAGGCGTTAAATCTGCCCTGAAAAGGTGAAATTTTCAAAACAGAAAATTCTTTAACAACATTGATGCCAGTTCATGGTTTCATCATAATCAGCAATTTGGATCATATTCATCGTGTATAGTTTTCCTTAAATTTGGGACAAAATAGGTTTTTTTTATAGAAATCAATGGCATTATTACTAATACATATCATTCGACAAAGTGGGGTTCTGTGGCAAGGGTTGAAACGCTGACCCAGAGACGAAAAACTGAACTAAGGAAGCATAGGGGCTTTTCATTAATCTGTGTTTTAGGTCATGGTATAAGCAATGTTTTATTTTCCCTCATGAAGTCATTAATTTATTTATTCTAAACATGTTCAAATAAAATACTTAAGAATTTGGAATGAAATAAACAAGGGCATGCTGTTTATTTCTACTAAGTGTGTATTTTGTGATAAAATGCCTACTTTGTAGCCAATGAATGCAAGATACAACCGTATTTCAGATTCAAGATTCTAAAATCTATGGATAAATGCACTGACCCATTTCAACCAACGGCGAAAGACATTCCAGAATATTGATAAAAGATAAGGAGGCGACCAATCGCTTTGATTGTCAGATATATCCCAAAATACCGCATATTTCATGAAATAAAAAGACAGCAAATCTTCAACAGGAATTATTTTCTTTAAAACTTCATTCAGAAAATACTTTCGAAAGTCCATAACAAAGCAACTGACAATGATTCATGGAATGTGTCAATTTCTTATCTGCCAGTGAGAATGATATCATAATTCTCCCTTGTAAATCTGTCAAATCGCTACATTGTTGTTGTTTACTGTTGATAGGTACCAAGAGGCATTCATCTTTACATATCTAATTTAAAGTATTATATGATGGCAATTGGCAAGTCTTGTCGCAATGATCGATATACAACGAAATAACTTAGTCTGGCCAAATGGGATAAACCGAGATGACTGACTGTTTGACAAGGACCGTGATATTGTGATGATTTTGTAGACATGGATGATTCTCTGACCTGTTTGCTACTCTAATAGACATAATTACCTCTCCTCACTAAGTAGTCTATCGAGATTTCATCGTTCAAATCATATTTCAAACATCTGATGAGCGCAAATCCCGATGGAACATGTGCAGTTTCCATAGTAACTGTTATTAACGTATGGGTCTTGTGCCTTGGTTCTATAAGATCTTAATTTTAAATTATTTAGAACAGCAACATTTTTACTGATGTACAT
This sequence comes from Pinctada imbricata, assembly GCA_033119305.1. Classification (NCBI taxonomy): domain Eukaryota; kingdom Metazoa; phylum Mollusca; class Bivalvia; order Pterioida; family Pteriidae; genus Pinctada; species Pinctada imbricata. The sequence goes on along the minus strand of VSWD01000011.1, from coordinate 64,371,911 downwards.
TACATCATAATCTGGCGATTCTAAATGAAATCCCTCCATTCTGCTGCCGCTTTAAATAAGTCTCCATAGACAAAACAGTTGTCAAAGCGATTACAAATATCAAATCCTGCCTCCGTAGTTTAGCAATGCATTCTGGTCTAAACATCTCGCTCACTACCCTGTTAAGTCCTTTAGAAACAAGACACATATCAATATATCAGAGGACGTCGCCATATTTGTACTTTACTCTTGCCTCAGTAGTTGAACAATATATCCTTGTCCTTCGGTATCAATCTCCAATATGTAAAGTTCCAAAGAAAACAGGCATATCTCAACATACACAGAGTAAGCCACCAAATTTGTTCATTCCTTTTGCCTCCGTTGTTTTACAATTTTATTAGGTCCTACATTGTCCCTCACTTGGGGTTTTACTGTGGGTGCTGCAAAAAACCTGGTGTTGTTGGAGATAAATCTGCATACATGATGACTGCCATTTTTCGTAAAATTATAAGCATTGTCCAGCTTTTCCAGAGTTTAAACACAGTTTCCTCCCCATATGTCTGTCTGTCTGTCTGTCATACAACAGTTTTTTTTTCAGATTTCATTTTTCATTGTTGTTGCAGATCATAAAATAGTTTTGGCATGTGGATATATCTGAGTAATTTACAGATAAGGTCAAATTCCGATATTGCCCATGGACATAGTTATTTTCAAGATATTGTCTGTTTTCCGATTTTTGCATTGTTATTTTAGATATTTACCCGAATTTTGGTACACGAATAAGAGTACATCGTAGTAAGTAAATTTTCCATCGCTTTCTTTTTTTCTCTGTCATTGCAGATATTGACCTGTTTTGTGTTTAGGCATGTAAAAACGTGCAAGTGTGGTGCAGTTCATGTAAGAGTCTTATTTCACATTATGTTACGTATTTGTATAAGAGTTGTAAGCCTTTGACTTCAATATAGTCGATTCCATGATTTTAGTTTTCTTGGATAATTCTGAATGTTATTGCAGTTCTTGGTGTACTACAAATTAAGTTTAAGATTGTTTGTGTATTAATAGCAATTCTCTGTAACCATTTAAACAATTTCGGCACGCATGGTCTCCGATTTTCATGAAATTTCACACATAAGTAGGGACGAATGAAAAAAGAAAAATTTGACAAAAAAATTAATTCTAGGTCATCGGGTTTCCATGGCAACGGCCTTTAAAGTTGAAAAATTGGCAAAATTGAGCTAATTTGAAGCTCTATAATTTGGTCTATATGTGACATCAATGGAAGATTTTTTTTATACATCCTAAAGATTAGAACATAAAATTTTGAATAAGCTCACTAGTAGTGTCTGATATCGTAAAAAAGGCTGGTTACCATGACAACATGATTAGCTAATTTTGATATATTGATTTCAAAATGCTGTTTGTATTTTCCAATTTTTCTTCTCTCTTGATGGGTTTATAATAAGGAAATAGAATTTATTTTTTTTAAATGAGCAAATTTAAGATAAACCCATTTGTTGCTATGTACATAAGTTACCTTGACAACGGTAACTATGGTCTTTAATTTAACTTATTTTGCAACTTCAGAGTCATTTTAAAAAAATTTGCATCATGATGAAGAGATAAAAATTGTTGGGAAATATACAACACAAAGAGCTCTTTCAAAAACCGTGAAAAAGCTATGGGGAACATATGTTACCATGGCAACCATTTTTTATTATTTTCATAAAACGGTAATTATTAATCCCAGGATGTTCAAATTTAATAACAATAAAGATCAAGTAAGCCTCTATCAAAATATAATAAAAAATTTCAAATAATTAATGGTTGTTATAGTAATTTGGCCATACATTTTAAAAATAAGCATTTTTTGTTGTTTTTTGAAGCCTTTTCCTCAAAAACGAAACAGGCTTACACAACCTTTTTTAAATATACGATAAAGCAAAGTCTAAACTTTATTTTAGATTTAAAAAATTTCTCATTACTTAACTTTTGATGCCCGTATCCAAGAACTCAAAGTGGGCCTATGTGCAATTTTACACAATCGTTCCCATAGCAACGGGCTATTTCCTGAATATTTTTTTCATTTTTTCTTTCGTGTAATGAAAGATCTACTTAAATACATTATTTAATTTTCATCACTTTGAATTTAAATTCAATGATCTAGTAGAAAAAGGACTCTAAATATTGTCCAAAATTAATTTCATTTTTGAGATTTGAGGTCATGTTGTCATAGCAACGAACAGAAACTTTGTCCCAATGTAAATGCTTATGTTTTATTTGCATAAAAAACTCAAAAGTGTTAGTAATTTATCGTTGAATTTTGAAAAAATGCCAAAAATACTATTTTGATAGGGTATATGTGTTGTTGCTATGAAAACATATAGATAAGACCATAAACCCAACATTACTATTACTTAACTTGAAAGAGCAATGATAGGGTACTGATAATTCATAAGTGTTTGTTTTAGATTATGCTGCATAAATTATGTATGTGACTTCAAAAACGCCCAAAAATGCATTTTTTTCAATATTCAAAGCCCGTTTCCATGGCAACCGGATGTGATATTAAGAAAATTTTTAATAATGTTTTACTTTTGGGTCAGACCCAACCTTATGTGCAAATTTTATCAAAATCTGAGACATGCCGTGCCATGCGTCCTTCATAAAAGTGCAAATGCTTACAGAGAATAGCTATTAATTCTGTGCATTGATTATTTCCTATCTTTCTATCCTCTTTGATTTAGTAAAACATTTTGAACTTGAATAGTAGAAAATGACATTTAGATAATTTTGAATAGGGTTGGTTCTTATGTCTTGTAGGCTAGTTGTCATCATTCCTTTTTATTTGTACTTCTCAAATGTAACAATATATACTAAGAGATTGTAAGGTCAAGGATTCGTGCCATCAAAACTTAAGTCAGAATTTGGTACTCTTTTCTTTTTCGGGTCAATGCTTAAGGTATCTTAAACGCGAGATGTCTGGTCTATGTTTCCAATTTATCTGTTCTTAAATGATGCTATTCAATATGAAGACGTTTACATGAATACTAAGTACTGAGAAGGCCAAACAGGCTTTTAAACAATATCTAATATTAAAAGATGAGCAGATTCCAGCTCAATACTGCGGTCGGAATTCGAATAACGTAATCGTTGCTATGCATTTTGTTGGTGGTGTTGCGGCCATATTTGTTTACATAGCAATCGAAAGTAGCGGCGTAGGAATAATTGACGTCAACATTAAGATACCCTCTGAGTTTACCGTAGTGATCTCGAGAAGTGAGTTCCAAAAATACCCAATAGGGCAAGGTCATATTGAGAGCAGTGTGAACCTATGACGTTGTGATGCAAGACGCTTTTAGTATATCATGTAGAGTACAGATACTTGGTGGTTTTCCTGTCACAATATATGAAAACAGGATGTAGATAAAGTATAGATATCATCTTCCCTCCTCATGTAATATCAGGTTATCATAAAGTCTAAATTCAACACTAGGATATTATCATGACAAGATCCGCATTTACATGTATTCTCGGATCTACTGTTTTGTTTTTGAAACAGGATAAATATGAGTACTTGGAGTTTGAACAAATCTTCATCTAGTATTACTCAAATAACACACAGGTACTTACTCCTCCCAGGCACCGTCGATGCTCAATTTGGTGCTCTTTTGTGAGTGCTGTTGAGATTATCGTCAGGATCTTCTTTACCTCAAAGAGCCACAAGAGAGTATAATGGCATCACATATCTTCAGCTGCCATCAATTTTGAAGATAAATAGGTTTCATCCTTTTCTCTTCGGAGCATACTGCAACCTTTTCTGTTTTAAAATGATGCTAGGAATTTGAATATGTTACATTTGTACCACTAGGTATTTGTCACTGCTGGTGGACCTGCAGTCCCCGAGGGCACATCTAGCCAAGTCTGATCAACTATCTGTTCTTAAATGGTGCTAAGAATTTGTGTCGGTTTATGTGTAGTCTTTTGTGTTTGATGTTTAAATGTCGTGTGTCTCTTTTCCGTCTCGTGCTGTACTCGTCTTTTGTGTTTTTGCATCGGGTGTTTTGGTGTTTTACTGTTGATGCTGCAACGGGGTCTTGTTGGAGATCTCCTCCCTTCTTTTGAAGACGTTACAATTGTAGACGGTTTGAATGATGCATGATCAATACTTTATCATCTCTGTTGTTTAAAAATATTGAAAAATCTAGTCCTAATTTATCTTGATCTGCTACCATTGATCTTTAAAATCAATTGAAATTCAATCTCTCAATGTAGGGACTATTTGTCCAAAATTTGTTGATCCGGACAGGCATGTCGTTGCTAATCAATCCCAATAGATGGTACTATCATTGTTTCCGTCTGTTTGATGATGTGGATGTTTTCCTTGATGCCCAATATTATTTGCAGAGTAGATCCCCTCCTTTCTTTTGCAATCACTGTTTGGTGCGTGATATTATTAACATAATTTGCCTTGCATTTGTATAAACATATACATAAAGATCCTCCTTTCCAGAATGATCAGTGACAAGGTTCACAACCTGGTCAACAGTCATACACGGATAAGTAGTTCCGTCAAACCTTATCTCTACTGTAAATTCACTGTTCTCCATTGTGAAAAATAATCCGTCAGCCTAATCATGTAAAGTAATCACCAGAAGAAAAAAAGTCCTTGAATATTCATCATGTTTTGTCGACGGTTGACAGGACGACAGTTGACAATTCTCCAGAAAAAAGGTTCAACAAAGCTATCATTCATTGTCAACTGTCGACCTGTCAACCGTGGACATTCAATTCTACAATCATTGTCAACGGTCGACCTGTCAACCGTCGACCTGTAATACTAAATTCATTTTCTACTGTCGACCGTCGACATTAAATGCTACAATTATTGTCAACTGTCGACCTGTCAACCGTCGACGCTAAATGCTAGTCACTGTGAACTGTCGACTGTCGACCCTTAATGCTACAATAATTGTTTAATGTCGACCTGTCAACCGTCGACATTCAATGCTACAATCAATGTCAACTGCCGACCTGTCAACCATCGACCTTCAATACTACAATTATATTGTCAGCTTCCTACCGTCAGCCTGTCAACCGTCAATTAATTACTACAACTGTTTTCCAAAATTCTTTTTAAAACTGTATATGTAACATACTCTGAGGGGCTTAAGAATACAAGGTAAACAATATATATTTTGAAGCGGTGCATGAAAATGTTACCGGAATTACTGATCCTTAAATTACTGTTACATACTTTAAGGGGCGTAAGAATACAAGGTAAACAATATATATTTTGAAGCGGCGCATGAAAATATAACCGAATTACTGATCCTTATATTACTGTAACATTCTTTAAGGGGCGTAAGAATACAATGTAAACAATATAAATTTTGAAGCGAGGCATGAAAATGTTACCAGAATTACTGATCCTTATATTACTGTAACATACTATAAGGGGCGTAAGAATACAAGGTAAACAATATATATTTTGAAGCGGCGCATGAAAATATAACCGAATTACTGATCATTATATTACTGTTACATACTTTAAGGGGCGTGAGAATACAAGGTAAACAATATATATTTTGAAGCGGCGCATGAAAATATAACCGAATTACTGATCCTTATATTACTGTTTCATTATTTAAGGGGCGTGAGAATACAAGGTAAACAATATATATTTTGAAGCGGCGCATGAAAATGTTACCGGAATTACTGATCCTTATATTACTGTAAAATACTTTAAGGGGCGTAAGAATACAAAGTAAATAATACTCATTTTATAAGGGTGCATAAAATTATTCCGGAACTACTAATTCGTATATTACTATTACTGCATTTTATGGAGACATAATAAACAAAACAAGAAGTATCAAGGATAGACAACATAACCATCGAAAATGCGTCAGAATCTTCAAACGCCTTTTATACCATGGATATGATCCTAATGCAACCCGACGGACACTAGGCTTGGTACTTGACCAATATAAAGCCTTGTACCAGCGCAAATAGAAGAAGATATCTCAAATAAAAATCAAAGAAGTACTTAACAGTTATTCCGTCTCAAAGTCGAGATGGCAATGCCAAATCGTGAGAATTCCCATCGGAACGGTTGCGAACCCCGGAAATGGTGTAAAACAAGCTCCTCGCTGTAAAATTAAAACACAAAAATTACAGCATAACGGTAGTGCCCAAAATTACAAAGATGACGAACCAAAAAAAATAAATTCACAAGAGGGACAAAGAAAACACAAAAGAATACACATATCTTAAACTTGTCCTTTGAGATTTAAACATTTGTAAGTTAATCATGATTGATTTTATTTGATTTTCTAACCATTTTACTAAAGCATGAAGTCAACAAAGAGAGAGAGAGGAGGCTTTCATTGATGGTGCACTAGAGTATGCTCAAGTTTCCCCTCCTGATACGCCCCCTCCTACAGACAGCCAATCAGATTCATCATACTCGCCTGTGGGCCGAGTTAACCTATCCCCTAAATATCATTTCAGATTGGAGCCATTTACACAATCTTTATTTATAGAAGTATTCATTATGTTGAAAAACAAACTTGCCGGCAAAGGCTTTCTTGTGTATTGATATTTGATAGTATGAAAAAGTAGTAGGAAATAAATATAAATGTACCCATGAATACATGAACTGTTCATGTAAACTGCTTGAATATGTCTGACAGTGAGCGAATTATTCTTACTTGAAATATGTTAAATGAACTCATTATTATTTTCTGCCCTGTGCGTGTTTACTTTGTGTTTTGGTGTAGGTGTTGCAACCGAGTATTGTTAGAGATCTCCTCCTTTCTAATTTATGATATCCCACGATGTAACAATAAATTAGTTAAAACAAAAAATAACAATAATCGATTTTTCAATTGCAAGAATTCTAGGACTGTTCATTCATTTAATCGTCGCTAATGTTTAAATGAGATTTATTTAGGTAAGCACAATGACGGTCACCAAAAAGCTGCTGACAGATTCCCAGTATCTCCCACGATATCGCCCTTTGGATTTTCATAATATGATGACCATCATCATGGTAGCGTTATGTTGTATAAACACCATCACTGCCACTACATATCTGCTGATAACTTCACTGATAATGCTTTTTTGATATGATATCCAACAATATACTATTAATTTTAAATTGAGAACAATTCAGATATTCATTACCATGCATTATATTTCAATAGATACCAAGACTGTTTATCCGTGCAACTGTCGCTTGTTTAAAGTAATTATATTCATCATCTAAAGCATGTAAATATGATTGATAAGCACCATGAAGGTCACCACAGAGCTGCTGACAAATTCCAAGTATCTCCCATGATATAGCTTTATCAAGTGTCCTAATATGATGCCCATCATTATGGTGGAGTAATGTATGTAGTTCATCCAATATGTCATAACGTCTGTGATTCTCGCTAATTCTAGTATAACACAGAAACAGTATAAAGTTCAGGAACACGAGTGGTTGTATAGATAATAAGTCTCCTCCAACAGTTTGGTTATAAGCCAAACATTCTAATTTCAGCTCCTCAATTACTGTGTTTTCATACATGTCAATGTCACTCACGATCAAGGATTTAACCACCGTATCATAAGACATTCCTTGTTGTGATGCTGTCATAATGATATCATCATCCAGAGTCCATCCGTACATGTATAGCTGAGACTGTAGCTTATGTCTGGTGTAATGGATCATTTCTATAGCCCTATGATAATTCCCTGTCATGTACATTTGTTGTATTAAAATGAAATAATTCATACAGAAGTATGTCTGTGTTCTACATAAGATAGTTTTAGCCGCTTTGTAGTCTTTGTACATCATCCTGTTTCGGGATTTGTTAAAATATGTTGGTTTCGGTGAGAGAAATAAGTTTTGAGCGTACGCTTGTAATACATGATTTATACGTAAGCGTACTGCACACTTAATCTCAGCTGAATCTGTCTTCATCATCAACAGCGTTTTTATCAATATTTTAATTATCTCCTCCGTCTTTGTAACATTTATTGATACATTAAATTGAAGCATAGAATGTAATTTGTGCTTTTCTATCATTGACAAAGGCACATATTCTAGTTCATCACACGACAAAGTATACGCAATTTCAGGTTGTGTAATGAGTTTTGATATACTATCATGCAGTGAAGGACAGCGCAGTAGACTCCAGTATCCATCCATGTAAATGTCACGTAATGTGTCTAATAAAGTCACTTGTGTTTCACCGTATATTTTACCTTGGAACATGTTGTTTTCCGGTATAAAGAAATTAGGACAGTAGCCTATACTGACCCAATTTATCAAAAGACGAAAAACATTCCAGAATTTGAACAAGAAATTCAAGGGTGACCAGTCACTTGGATTGTCAGATATCTCCCAAAACACAGCAGTTTTCATGAAATAAGAACACAGCAAATCTTCATAAGGAGATTCCTTCTTTAAAACTTCATTCAAAAACAACTTCGATAGACCGTAACAAAGGAACTGACAATGGTTCATAGAATGAACAAGTGTTTTCTCAGCAAGTGAGAATGATATCCTCCATTGTAAATCTGTCATGTCGCTGTATTGTTGTTGTTTACTGTTGATAGGAACCATAAGACATCCATCCTTACATATATGTGTTAAAGTATCTAATGATGGCCAGCCTTGTCGCAGTGATCGATTAACAAAACTTATTGCTTCTTTTGGCCAAACAGGACATCTCAATGTAAATGCATTATCTCCTTCATAACCCAGGATAGTGCTTGTTTGACAAGGACCATGACATGTCGATATACTTGTAGACATGAACGACTCTCTGATATGTCTACTACTAATATACATCCCTGTAGTTCTCAAAACTAGAGAATCTTTCAATAATTCATTGTTCTGTTCACATCGTAGACATCTGATAAAGGCAAATCCCGGGGAGACATTTTCAGTTTCCATAATCAGTATTGTTGGTGTACTGTACATTGGTGTAGTAGTATGAATATCACTAGTACAAACGATTGCATTTCTTTCAATGAACATAAAATCAAAATCTGATGATTCAAAATCAAATCCCTCTGCTTTACTTCCGCTCAATACTCTGGTTTCTTTATTATTACTAGCGCAGTTTATAAAAGCATCAGGAGTATCATTACTCTGCCTCCGAAGTACAACGATACATTCTGGTCCTACAATGTCACTCACTTTCCTGTAAAGTCCTTTAGATATCAGTGAAAGCTCGTCATCTACAGGTGATGTCGCCATTGTTGTTCTGTTCTTTTGCCTCAGTTAATTAACAATACATTCTGATACTAATATATTATTTACTATATTGTGAAGTTCTTGAAGTTCTCTAGATATCAGTGAGAGCTCGTCAACCACAGATGATGCCGCCATAGTCAGTTCTATACTTGTGCCTCTGTTACATTCTGATACTAAAATATTATTTACTATCCTTTCAAGTCCTTTAGAAACCAACATTGACACGAAACTCACATATTTGGACAAAATTCTTTCGTTTTAAATGGGAATTTCCAAAATACTATAGATAATCATTTATGCAGGTAATTTACCTTTTACAGATATAAAAGATATTTCATTTCAAAATCTGTATGTGACGTATGAAGTATATATTGCTATTAAGTCATTGTTTCATTCTTTTCTGTATTTACGTAATACAAAAGATACGTTTTGGTTTAATAAAAATTAGTCTGTGATTCATAATCGTATAACTTCAAACCAAATACTGAAGGTTCTAAAGATATATCACACTTTAATCGGAATTCCATCTCGACAGAGTCAGATTGACACTATTTCTACGTAAAAACGTACAATAGACCCTATAGATATCTTTTCAAGTAGCTATTATGTCCTAATTTTTTCAAATTTTCTCGTGTCGATACGTTTTTTTTTCGAGTGGTGAGGGGTACAAATTCATGTAAATAGTAGGCTCCTCATGACGTGCAGTTGGAACGGCATTTCTCCCATTTGAGACTGAGAACAGTTTTTCTGGGGTGAGATTATAACTATCAACCATATGCTGTCATGTGGGATGAGAAAAGCCCACCCGGCAAGCCTCGTTCCTTGACCAGAGACCAGACCCCGAGGGTGGGCTTTTCTCATCCCACATAACAAACATATGGTTGATCGTTTTTCTCCCATTTCTTGGGGCCTTTCTTGAAATTCCGTGAATTCATGAAATCGTCAACTTCATCGAATTCGAAAAATAAAGGAATATTCTTTATCTGCGCCCTCAAAAATAGTTTATTCTAAAAGATTAAACCGTAGTCCTTAGCCTTAATCGGTTTAATAAGAATTAGAATTAAAAAGGAGATTTTTAAAACAACGTTTTTGTTGAGAGGTCGCCGCTTTAGGTACAAAAATCACGACGTCACAATGGATAACAACGACGTCACAATATGGATACGGCCTATACGGTCGACGTCAAAAGTCACGCGAGGTACATGTGGGATACAGTGACCCTACATGACGCGTCGCTATGGGCAAACTCTATCCCTCATGGGGGCAAATGGGACAAAAATCGATCTCACCCTCTGACGTCATCGATCTAACTTCTGACTTCATTACTACCAAAGCGACGTTATGGAAGTAATGAAACAATTAAACACCATTATGAGGGAGGGATGGCTAATTCTGAACCCTCGCGTAAAAACTTTGATGGTGATGTAAGATTTTATCAATCTGTAGATCTACACCGCTGAGACACATTGGACGTCAAAAATGATGTAAAAACTGTACTGATTTAAAAACTTCTAAGAACACTATGTGAGGTGACACGAACTTGAAGGTTGAAACCCAAAAGTGCATGAAAATATACAAGTTGTACTCCTGACACGACCAATATCTGCTTAGTGAATATTTAAAATTATGATCCTTGGCGCGAAACGAAGACTCAAAATTCAGTATCGTCCTTTCTATTCATATATTGAAATTAACTTGTGGATAAATATAATAAGATAATGAAACCTATTGATTTTCAAGGTTACAAGTCAAAGAACAAGAGTGTATTTTAAATTTTAAAGAAGCATGTGATTTATGATCTATACCATGCGCGTGTTCTGAACATTTGAGTTGTTATATAAATTTACCCATCTGGAACATCAACAGATTACAACGTCTGCGTGAGGGTAATTAAATTTAACGATGCTGCAAATTAGATACTGGAACGGAATTTTTAAAAATAGTTCCATTTGGAAGTTGATATAATGGGCGTTTCAATACTGCCTATATGCAACAGAGATTTAAATATATAAATTAAGTCATTTGTGTACTGTGGTCTATGATAGGGCGACGTCTGCTTCGGTTAATGTGGTATCTATGTATTTTCCCTCATTACATACTCTTTTATCTATAGGGGAAAGAGAAGGCAAGAAAGAGATGGGAGGAAGGGGCAGATTGATGTTGGAAGGGAACGGAAAGGAGAAGGGAGGACGGGGCGGGATGAGGAGGGAAGGTTGAAAAGGAAAGGAGATGGGAGGGAAAGTGGCCTTTATACATCTCCTCCCTTCTTTTTATACTTTATACACCTATATCAAAATCGAATGCTCATGCTCATCTGCAATGGGATTGCTTCCCGTGGTCGGTAACGTCTGTTTTTTTCGCTAGAACTCACTTATAAACTAACGCGAGTTCCGGTCAATGATTTCACTTAAAAGTACGTACTAGATTTTCCAATGCATTAACTTTTTATTTATAATGATTCATCAAGAAATGAAACGAAGTAAGGCCGGAATAAAGCAATGGCTAATATTCTTACTGGTACATATTTGTAATGTATTGCAGCAAAATTCAGAGGTTGTGAACAACGGGAAGTAATTGAGTTTCGGAGCCGATAATGCGCCTGAATAAGTTTGTTGATAAAATTAGCTAGAAGTTTCCCGAAGGGAAGAATACCATTATCTATTTAAAATGTGTCTCCACACTGCATATTGTGTCAGATTATGTCAGACCGTTACATATTTAAATGTTCACAATATATTACTAGGTATATACCCCCTCCCACTTTATTAAGTTTATCTTTGATCGAAAATGATTATTCGTCATATTGAGAGTGATAGTCAATATTTCATACCCCCTCCCACTTAGATATGTTTATCTTTGATCGAACATGACTATTCGCCATTTTAGAAGTGATAGCAACTGCTCAACTACAAGTTTGTCTAGAAATCTGACGTCAGTCCTCATTGCGGTAAAGGAACACGTTGCAAAATATTGTGAAACTGTTCTGAACAGGAATGATGTAAATTTATTTTGGTCTATAAAAAATTCCGGGGATGTGATTGACAAAATGAAATCTAGAAATTTTCAAGCCAATATGATTTCTTCATACGACTTTTCAAATATGTTCACCACGCTTCCTCACGACAAGATTAATGAATAATTGTCCAAACTCATTGAATGGTGCTATAATCGAGAGGGGAAAACTTATATTTGTACATCTGAATCAAAGGGTTTCTTTTCCGCTACAGAATACAAATCATACAAATCATGGACATGGTGACCTGCGTAGTGCCTTGTCCTCCCTCTTGAACAACATTTATGTAAGATTTGGTGAGAATCTTTACAAGCAGGTTGTAGGGATTCCTATGGGTACAAATTGTGCGCCTCTTGTTGCAGAATTATTTTTATACACATATGAAAAAGAATTAAAAATCTTCAAAAGCAAAGAAAATATGATAATGTGAAATGCTTTATTGGTACTTCTAGGTACCTGGATGATATTCTTACTATCGATAATCCTGTTTTTAAAAAGTATAAAGATGTTATTTATCCACAAGAATTGACTCTAAACAAGGCAAACGTTACAGACACAGAAACACCATTTTTGGACCTAAATATCAAAGTTGTCAATGGAGAAATACAAGTGTATATGGCAAACGAGATGATTTTGGATTCAACATAGTAAATTTCCCCTGGCTTGATGGTGATGTCCCTAGATTACCGTCATACGGTATCTACAGTTCACAGCTCATCCGGTATGCTAGAGCATGTACTGATGTTTTGGATTTTCATAATAGAAATTTACAAATTACAAAGAAACTTTTAGGTCAAGGTTATCGCTTTCACAAACTAGTAAAGACTTTCTGGAAATTTTACAAAAATTATGATCAACTTCTTTTGAAATTCGGACCCATACAAGCAACAGAGTATATTACTTAAGGTATTTCACAACCTGCATTTTAAGGTGACATAATTAACAAATAAGAAGGATTAAAGGTAGACAGCATATTTATCGAAAATGCGGCTGAGTCATTAAACGCCTTTTATACCCTGGATATGATCCTAATGTCATCAGACGGATACTAAGCTTGGTACTTGACCAATCTACAGTCTTGTACGAGCGCATTCTGAAGACTTGCACTCTAACTTACTGTGACGACTGGACTCCATGACGGGCCCTGTTCAAACCTCCTTAGAGAGGACAGGGTCCCAACTACCTGTCCTTTCTGAAGGTCAGTCGGACTCCTCGAGTGATATCATATATGGGCTCGCTACCGCCGGCAGAACACGGACTGTATTACGCACGTCTTCTTTTTATATCCATTTACATATTCATCTGTGTTGCTTTGACCCCCTGTGTTTTACGGTCTTGTTTGTGTGTGGTCATCTAACAGTGAGGAGGTTGTTTTACACCATAATTGTGCGTTCTTCGAGATCTCTGGGAAATCGGAATAGTGGGAGGGTTGCATGTGCGCAGGTAATCCAGGATACTTAGTAACCACAACGTCTGCTATTTACGTGGCAGATGACCGTCCTAAGTCGGCACCGGTTGCCCATTTGGTCTCGTTGGTTTATGTGTAGTCTTTTATGTTTCATGTTTCTATTGTGTGAGTTGGTGTTGCTTGTCCCTGTTGCGTCTCTTTCTGTAGATGTCTGTTCTGTGTTTTTGTATGGGTGTTTTGGAATTTTGCTGTGGGTGCTGCAACCTAGTGCTGTTGGAGATCCCCTCCTTTCTTCAATATGTCTAAGATCATACATAAGAAAGGAGGTGATCTTCAACCAGACTGCACTACTAGATTTGCATAGGTTGTCAACTTTCGATTTGATTCATCAGATTCAACATTGCAATAGGGGCAATTGTCCGATAGAAAGAAACATTCTTGTGACTAGCGAAAAACACGTGACCAGAGCTATCCACTTCACAAAAGTAGGACATGTCGTCATGACAACGCTTTGGAATCGCAATTCTGAATTTAAATATTGCACATTAACGTAACATTTACAATGATATTTTTTCTTGAACAATTTTTACTTTTAGACCAATTAGTGTGTGGTACAGTAAACCCTATGCCTTCAAAATCCCTAATAATATTTCTGGATTCTTGGATCCATTGCACGTTTGATACGAAGCACCGAATTTCAAACATTCCCCAATTTAACATTTTCATGGCTGGTGTTGCTGGCAAGCTTCGGATGCGGCAGACTCATTAAACGCCTTTTATACCCTGGATATGATCCTAATGTCATCAGACGGATACTAAGCTTGGTACTTGACCAATCTACAGTCTTGTACGAGCGCATTCTGAAGACTTGCACTCTAACTTACTGTGACGACTGGACTCCATGACGGGCCCTGTCCAAACCTCCTTAGAGAAATTAACATTTTCATGGCTGGTGTTGCTGGCAAGCTTCGGATGCGTGTCCCCAGGGCACCAGATCTTATATACGTTGGACATTCATTTTAAATGTGTTGTTTTGAAGAATATAGTTTTTTTACTTGTTTTGCTGGGTTTTTCTTCTTTTTTATGGTTTTCTATCCTTATGGTTATGTTTATTTTAACTTTGATTTTGTGCTTTGATTGATTCAATTGATTCCTCTAAACCTTAACCAGACCGTGGAAAGCTTTAGATTTAGATTGAAATCATGCACAAAGAGATCAAGTTTTTGTTTTTGATTTGCTTTAATGTAAAAATGGCACAGTAGATAGATCTGTGTTCTGGGATTTATACGTTAAATTAGTCAACGTATATGCAAAAGGGAGAGATACGTAGCCATGGATACCGTATAAATCTCTGCACAAATTGTCGACAATTTGAACGAAAGCTAGGTCGATCTTCCTCCTCCATTGGGATATGACATCTGAAGAAACAAAATGATTTGTGCATAAAGACCAGTGTCTTGTGCATTCGCTATTTTCCGTCAGACCTTTTATTTCCTTTCGTACAGTTTCGGAAAAAGTCAGATTCAATTCGCGGTAAAGTTTTCTACTTAAAAATACGGAATTCGCTCCGAATATTTCATAATATATGAAAATAACATCGTTTGAGTAACATTTGTGAAGTTGGCGAATAATTTTTGTGTCATTCGTCACGTTTGCACAATAGCTACTCACATAAGTAGACAATTCTAAATGACCGAAAAGTCCGAATTTCCTCTGTCTCTGGAGGACTACACGTGGATCTCGCTGCAATTGAATTATTTTGAGATTCGCAAAGTCTTTTTTGAAGTTCAGTAAGCTATAAGCTCTCAATCTGATTGATTTTATCAATACATGAGTAGAATGACGGCATCGAAGCTCTAATAATTCTGCACATTGTATCGCTGAGTTGTTCTTGGTACACGTTATGAAGTCTTGCGTTGTTTTACTGACATTCAGAAAAGCAGTGATCTCAAAGAACGTCCTCGGTAGTTTCCTAAGTTGACAAAGAAATGCACGTCGGATAACATCATTAGATATTTCCTCCAAAGACCCATTTATTCTGAAATTGAAAAAAGGAAGAGGAAAAAATAATACGCTTTGCGAAATAAGTGGACTTCATGTGTTAAAGTACATTTATCAAGCCTCCTTTAGCATTCGTTCAAAAATCTTTTGATTCGTTCACATGAGACAAAAAAAATTCATTCAAAACGCAAATAGTTCTTCTGAAAGTGCCATCTATATCAAATGATGAAGTAAAAATTTCCAGGAGAATATATTCAGAATGAAAAAAAAAATAAATGCATATTTACATTTGAAAAAAGGACAGGGCACCATGAAATAAGAATTGATTTATATAAGAATTGACTGTTCAATTTTGACAGTTTATTATGTCTCCCCCCCCCCCAACGGGGAGGAGACATATTGGTTTTGCCTTCGTCGTCCGTCCGTCTGTCCGTCTGTCGCACATCGTGTCCGGGCTATATCTCCTGAACCGTTTGCCCGATCACTTTCATATTTTAGTATGTTGTTGCTTATGACCCGAAGGTTTCACATCACCTTGACCCAAGGTCATGTGACCAAGGTCAAGGTCACTTAGTACATTTTTAATGATATTATGCATACATTACTGTCCGGGCTATATCTCTTGAACTGATTGCCCGATCACTTTCATATTTTAGTATGTTGTTGCTTATGACCCGAAGGTTTCACATCACCTGACCCAAGGTCATGTGACCAAGGTCAAGGTCCCTTAGTGCATTTTTAATGAAATTATGCATACATTCCTGTCCGGGCTATATCTCTTGAACCGTTTGCAGGATCACTTTCATATTTTAGTATGTTGTTGCTTATGACCCGTATCTTTCACATCACCTTGACCCAAGATCATGTCACCAAGGTCAAGGTCACTTAGTGCATTTTTAATGAAATTATGCATACATTCCTGTCCGGGCTATATCTCTTGAACCGTTTGCCGGATCACTTTCATATTTTAGTATGTTGTTGCTTATGACCAGTAGGTTTCACATCACCTTGACCCAAGGTCATGTGGCCAAGGTCAAGGTCACTTAGTGCATTTTTAATGAAACTGTACATACATTCCAGTCCGTGCTATATCCCTTGAAGCGTTTGCCAGATAACTTTCATATTTTAGTATGTTGTTGCTTATGACCCGAAGGCTTCACATCACCTTGACCCAAGGCCAAGTTCACTTACTACATTTATAATGAAATTGTAGATATTTTCTTGTTTAGGCTTTATCCCTTGGACCGCATACTGGATTGCTTTCAAGTTTAAGAATGTATTTAGTCATGACCAAAAGGTTTCACCTGGACCCATGGTCATTTGATCAAGGTCAAAGTTACTAAATACATTTTAATGAAATTGAAATTGGGGCTGTATCTCTTTTAACTATTTATCAGATCACCGTCATATTTTAGTATGTTATTGCTTATCACGTAAAGGTTTCACATCACGTTGACAAGGTCATTTGACCAAAGTCAATGTCAATTAGTATATTTTAAATGAAATTGTATTTGTTACATGTATTATGTCCAGGCTTAATCTTTTGAACCGTGATCGGATCACGTCATATTTTAGTATGATGGTGCTGATGACCCAAAGGTTTCACACCTCCTTGATCCAAGGTCATATGACTAAGGTCAAGTATTACACTTTTTAATGAAATTGTAAATGCTATTGAGTCTGGACTATATCTTTGGAATCATATACTGGATCACTCTTATACTATAGTATGCTGTTGCTCAGGATTGGAGGGTTTCTTATCATCTTGACCCAAGGTCATGTGCCCAAGGTCAAGATCACCTAGTTCTTTTTAATGAAATTGTACGTACTGATATTGTCTGGGCTATATCTCCTGAACCCTTCTTACAATTGTTTTCATATTTTAGTATGTTGTTTCTAAGGACTGAATGTTTCTTATCACATTGTCCCAAGGTCACATGGTTAAGGTAGTTTACTTTGGTAATGAAATTGTATATGCTAAGCATGTCCAGGCAGAAATTGTTTATGCTAATAATGTTTAGGCTTTATATTTTGAACCGTGTATCCAATCACTAATTCAGTTTTTTTGCTCATGATCCATACAATGTTAAACGTCTTCAAATTCAATAGCATCATTTAAAAGCAGATAAGTTTGCAGCATGGACCAGACATGCATGTTTCGGTACTTAACCCTCGTCAGTGAGTGTAGGTTTCAGATCACCTATATCCAAGGTCATGTGACCAAAGTCAATTTCTTTAAATATGCTTATAATGAAATTGTATATGCCAATCATGTTTGGGCTTTACCTCAAACAATGTAATGAATCACTTTCATGTTTTAGTATGATGTTGCCCATGACTCAAAGGTTTCACATCATTTTGCATTTTGGCCCAAAGTCAAAGTAACTTAGAGGGAGGGGGGAGACATCTGTTTTTTATGAAAAACATTTTGTTTAATTGGAGTATGAAGTTTGGTTTGTCGCATCACAAATTGTGTAAAACCGTCAATTCTTATAATTTCCAAACCCAAATTTATCCCAAATTTCACAAATATACCCAAGAAATGAGTAATTTAATACATTGCGTATGAAAATATCATCTCTGTAGGGCCCGTAGGCGAACTAGTTCCCAGACGAAATAGATATAAATAAATGTATACGTTGCTAGTTAAAGGCAGCAAATGTGTCAAAAATATTCGTTACCCATCTGGAGCCCCATTTTACCAATACATTACATCATCCGATGATATGACGTAACATTTTGATGACGCGTTCTGCAGTTCAAGTTCAAGGTCGCCGACATGGCAGTTATGTGTTTGGATTGTATACGCAGGAGCTGGGAGTTTATACAGACAGATTCTCTGTACTTATAGATCTAATACTTGCAGAAAACGGCATGATTATGATCTATTGGTATCAGAATACCTTCCTAGGATTAAGTTATTTCATAAGTGACAAGTTAATTGTGAAAATTCATGACGATACTGTATCCTGATCGAGGCCGAGGTAGGTCGCCGTCTTTTGATCTCTTAATTTTCTATTCGCTGTCAATATTTTCTCCTAAATTCTCTATCTAGCCGAAAATATATCATTAGAAAAGTTTCTAGTTTCAATACTTCATAGGTTCAGAACGATTGTACCTCATAGAAATCATTTGAAACAGTGATCTTCGGTCCTTTTGAAGTTCTCAATCAAAACTTTGCACGTTGTCGTTGACAGTCGTCAGTCATTGGAAAATTTCAAACGCAGGTACTTGCTACTGTTACGACGGGAATGTAATTTTGAAGAAAATAGCTGAAGTTTCTGTTTTTCTCGTCATTTACTGATTTGTCTGTCTTTCGTGAAATTTTAAGGACAGGAAATGGTCTAAGAAACTTCAAAAACAGGAGCATAGCAACCGAACAACTCTGTAAAAACCACGTATACCGGTACATCATCGAAATTGTCATCAAATTTTCATTAATTCTGATATCGTACTTATATCTAAGGGCTACTATTAATAACAATATTTTTTCTTTGCAAAATTATCATTCGAAAGCCGATCTTAGCAACATTTTGATGGAAGTAGTTCCGGCTCTTCCGGTATTTCATCGTGTTTATTGGGGTATGAAGTGTATTTCGCCATTTTTCTGACGATCATATTATCCAATCAAAATGCATAGATTGGTGTAAACAAATTTATTTGGAAATTATATACATCTAAATTCCAATATTCTTTTGTCTCAATATAATATAAGTGATGACTTGACACCACAATTGTACGTTCTTCGAGACCTCTGCGTAATTGGAGAAGTGAGAGGGTTGTGCGCACGTAATCCAGGATAACCACACCATTTGCTACTTGCATGACAAATGGCCGTCCAAAGTCGGCACCGGTTGCCCATTGGTCTCGTCGGTTTATGTGTAGTCTTTTGTGTTTGATGTTTACATGTCGTGTGTCTCTTTTCCGTCTCGTGCTGTACTTATCTTTTGTGTTTTTGCATCGGGTGTTTTGGTGTTTTGCTGTTGATGCTGCAACGGGGTCTTGTTGGAGATCTCCTCCCTTCTATTATCAAAAAAAAAAAAAAATGAAAAGAAAAGAAAGAAAATATTTCAGAATAGAATAGATCGATGAAATCAATAATTCAATATTTCACATTGACTAATTTTGTTTATATAGTAATGACAAATATGGATAATGACCATATCCCTGTCTACAGTACAAAATCGATAATTCAGAAAATCAGAAACCGAAGGCATACAAAATCAGGACAAAACAGGAACCAAAGCAAACAAAAACAAAAACCTCCACCATATGAAAAGAAGCGAACTCCCGATATGAGAGTGAGACCAGGTGCCCAGGAAGAGTAAGCATCTCCTGCTTGCATGCAACACCCGTCGCTTCAATTCGGTAGAACTGTCACATCCGGTTACTTCCATTTTGGAAGATATAGAGTACAATCTTTGGTTGGATGGTTCAAATGGTCCATGACAGAATATCATCCACCATTCTGGACAGTGGGACATCATAGTGTATGACGAGTTCCCCATATCGACCGTAGAACTTCCTCAGTGACGATGTTAGTCGGTCACAAACATATCCCTGACTGAGAAGCTTATCTGAAAGACGCCTAGCTCTCAGAACAAAATCCGTATATTTGGTACTTGCTCTGGCATAGCGTATCAACTGAGATATGAACACGCCATAAGCAGGCGATGAAGGGATGTTGCTACTCAGAAAAGGAAAGTTCGTAATGCTGAAATTGAAGTCGTCACGTTTGTCATAGAGTGAGGTGTTCATGTGACCATCAGTGTCGTAGGACAACATTATGTCCAAATAGGATGCTGAATTATTTGTCTCTGTAGTTTCTTTGACTTCAAGCTCCGAAGGATAGATACTGCTCAGGTAATCCGCGAATTTTGGATTATTGATGGACAACACATCGTCTATGTATCTGTAAGTGAAGTTGAAATCAGAAGCTAAGTATCTTTTCCATTGAGATCTTTTAAAAAAGCGAATTCTTAGTTTATGGTCCCGGGCCCAGATCTAGATCCATCAGAAGATTTTTTTCTTGAATTTTTTTTCCCAAACATGTATTGAATGTTACAATTGTAAAAGATAATAATTTATCATTCTTGACATTTTTTCAGAGCCTGTGTATTTAAGGAAATATAGAAGTAATGTTCAGACAATTCATTATCTGTATACTCACCTGTTTCCGTCTAAATCTTTTATAGGTCTCAAAGACAATTCTAAACTCCTTAGCGGCTCAAATATGTAGAAAACGTCATCACTTGATTGTATGACGTCACCCAAAAATGTTGACCCACTTCTCATGTACGTGAGTATCAATACTGGTGTAGGTAAGGTGAATTTGCCTGGGTATGATATGTTATATTGAATGTTGAATCAGTTCTATAAATATTCTTACGAAAAATTTCAGGAATGTCCGTAACTTTGACATTAAATAAAAGGTTCATACATGTAATTTTTTTTCATTATTATTATTTCGATTGTATACTGTTTTCTAATATCATTTTTACATACACATGTACTAAAGATAAATTCAGAAACACAACATCCTGATTTTTTAGCCTTTGTAACGATGATACATGTATAAGCGATCAAAAGCTACGAAATTTTTTACAATTTGTCGGAAGTTTTTTTTTTCTGAAACAGACTGTTCATAAGAAAAATAAAAAGATTGCATATTCTAAACTTGGTTCATTCTAGCTTCGTTTTTATCCGATATTAGTCCCCTACCGACTCGCCGGAGGGGGACGTATAGTTTCCACACCGTTTGTCCGTCTGTCTGTCTGTCTGTCCGTCCGTCTGTCTGTCCGTCTGTCCGTCACACTTTAGTTTTCCAGACCTTTTTTCGCAGTCGTTGCATATATTGAACTCATTTTTGGTATGTGAGTTTATCTCAATGTGATACAGTTTGGTTTCGTTTCACCTATTTTTTCAAGAGTTATGGCCCTTGGACTTAGCAAATTTCATGAAATTCTCAGTTTTCCGGACTTTTCTCGGCTGTTGTTGTAGATATTGAAAGAATTTTTTACATGTGATTACATCTTGGTGTTATACAGATGCAGTTCGAGTTTGGTTTCGATTGACCTATTTTCACAAGAGTTATGGCCCTTGGATTTAGCAAATTTCATGAAATTTTCAGTTTTCCGGACTTTTCCATGGTATTGCAGATATTGAAGAAAGGAGGGGATCTCCAACAACACCAGGTTGCAGCACCCACAGCAAAATCCCAAAACACCCATGCAAAAAACACAGAACAGACACCCACAGAAAGAGACACAAAAGGGACAAGGAACACCAACTCACAACATAGAAACATGAAACATAAAAGACTACACATAAAACAACGAGACCAATGGGCAACCGGTGCCGACTTAGGACGGCCATCTGCCACGCAAATAGCAGACGGTGTGGTTATCCTGGATTACGTGCGCACAACCCTCCCACTATTCCGATTTCCCAGAGGTCTCGAAGAACGCACAATTATGGTGTAAAACAACCTCCTCACTGTTAGATGACCACACACAAACAAGACCGTAAAACACAGGGGTCCAAGCAACACAGATGAATATGTAAATGGATATAAAAAGAGGACGTGCGTAATATAGTCCGTGCTCTGCCGGCTGAAGCGAGCTCATATATGTTATCACCCGAGGAGTCCGACTGACATTCAGAGAGGACAGGTGGTCGGGGCCCTGTCTTCTCTAAGGAGGTTTGGACAGGGCCCGTCATGGAGTCCCGTCGTCACAGTCAGTCAGAGTGCAAGTCTTAAAAATGCGCCCGTACAAGACTGTATATTGGTCAAGTACCAAGCTTAGTGTCCGTCTGGTGACATTAGGATCATATCCACGGTATAAAAGGCGTTTGATGACTCTGACGCATTTTCGATACATATGCTGTCTACCTTTGATCCTTCTTATTTTGTTAATTATGTCACCATAAAATGCAGGTTGTGAAATACCTAAAGTAATATACTCCGTTGCTTGTATGGGTCCGAATTTCAAAAGAAGTTGATCATAATTTTTGTAAAATTTCCAGAAAGTCTTTACTAGTTTGTGAAAGCGAAAACCTTGACCTAAAAGTTTCTTTGTAATTTGTAGATTTCTATTATGAAAATCCAAAACATCAGTACATGCTCTAGCATACCGGATGAGCTGTGAAATGTAGATACCGTATGACGGTAATCTAGGGACATCACCGTCAAGCCAGGGGAAATTTACTATGTTGAATCCAAAATCATCTCGTTTGTCATATACACTTGTATGAATTTGTCCATTGACAATTTTGATATTTAGGTCCAAAAATGGTGTTTCAGTGTCTGTAAAGTTTGCTTTGTTTAGAGTCAATTCTTGTGGATAAATAACATCTTTATACTTTTCAAAAACAGG
Organism: Pinctada imbricata; assembly: GCA_033119305.1. Lineage (NCBI taxonomy): Eukaryota > Metazoa > Mollusca > Bivalvia > Pterioida > Pteriidae > Pinctada > Pinctada imbricata. The sequence continues at coordinate 64,348,884 of VSWD01000011.1, read as the reverse complement.
ATTATCGATAGTCAGAATATCATCCAGGTACCTAGAAGTACCAATGAAGCATTTCACATCATCATGTTTTCTTTGCTTTTGAAGATTTTGAATAAATTCTTTTTCATATGTGTATAAAAATAAATCTGCAACAAGAGGCGCACAATTTGTACCCATAGGAATCCCTACAACCTGCTTGTAGAGATTCTCACCAAATCTTACATAAATGTTGTCCAAGAGGAAGGACAAGGCACTACACAGGTCGCTACATGTCCATGATTTGTATGATTTGTATTCTGTAGCGGAGAAGAAACCCTTTGATTCAGATGTACAAATATAAGTTTTCCCCTCTCGATTATAGCACCATTTAATGAGTTTGGACAATTGATCATTGATCTTGTCGTGAGGAAGCGTGGTGTACATATTTGAAAAATCGTATGAAGCAATCGTATTGGCTTGAAAATTTCTAGATTTTATCTTGTCAATCACATCCCCGGAATTTTTTATAGACCAAAATAAATTTACATCATTCCTGTTCAGAACAGTTTCACAATATTTTGCAACGTGTTCCTTTACCGCCGTGAGGGCTGACGTCAGATGTCTAGACAAACTTGTAGTTGAGCAGTTGCTAGAATTAGCAATGTATCTAAATTTGTAAGGAGATTTGTGCAGTTTTGGTATGCAGTATATTGTAGGAAGATCCAATTTAGAAATAGGGATGTTGAATGAAGAAATTTCACTGTTATGTTTGCTCAAAACGTTGGGGACACTTTCATTGCTTTTAATATAAGTATTTGTAGACGAAAGTTCCGAAACTAAAGTTGATATATAGTAAAGTTTTCATATGATTATGGTGTTGTTGGCTGCTTTATCTGCAGGAGCGAAGACAAATTTTTCATGTAAATTACGTAATTTGAATTTAAAATATCTTTGAGATCTAAAACTTGGATTTTCAAAAAGATGAGGATTTTTGTGGAAGTTGTCTATTCGAATGTCAGTAATGTCCAAAATGAGGTTTTTCCAGTCATTCAGAGAATGCGATTCGACTCCTTCCGATTTACACCATCGTTTGGTATAGTTATCAAACGATGAAATCATTTTTGGTATGTGAACATAACTCAGTGTGATACAAATCAAGTTCATGTTTCAATTTGATTGACCCATTTTTACAGAAGTTATGGCCCCTGTACTAAGCAAAGTTCATGAACTTCTCGGTTTCCAGTCTTTTTATGCCTGTTGTTGATGATATTGAGCTGATTTTTGGCATGCAGATATATTATAGTATGATAAAGAATAAGTTGAAGTTGGGTTTGATTTATTTGTTCTTACAAAAGGTATGACCTCATAGCAAATTTCATTAAATTTTCCTGTTCTCGAGACCTTTTTCTAATACACATATTGAATTAATTTTGATGTTCGATTCATCTTTTGGTGTAGTGATTATATGGATTCCTCGAATATAGAATAGAATTCTGTTCATAGATGAATGGGACAGCTCTAGTGTCTAGATCAGCTCCGAATGCCCATTGGTTTTTGTTTTGTTTTGTTTTGTTTTGTTTTTTTATTATTTGAATTCTTTTGAGTTTCGCGTAACATTCCGTTGAGTTGCGAGTGTGTTGGGCGAAAAAGAGAGAGGGGAGGTGGTGTATGCCTGTTTCAGAATAAAAGAAACCCAATTTTTGTCAAATTGTAGAATTTTCGTAGTTTTTGATTGCTTGTACCTTCTGATCATTTTGAGGTGCTGGTTCGGTTTGTGACCGTGTCTTAGTTTTTGTATTTAACTATCTTTTTGGGGGGTGTTGTATAGGTGTGATTGTGTGGATATGGACAATAAGTCATTTTGGACATAGTCATAACCTTTTTTTTTTTTGGCTGACCGATATGTAAATATAAAATATTTTTGAGCGACCAACAATCACACAGAGAGTAAATAATATTTAATAACGTCAAAATGTAAGTACATTTATTCTTTACCTTTCAACTCCTGCATTTCATCAACATCTGCGTGAGAAACTGGGCATCCACGTTGATGGTTTTCTCCAAAATATTGTCTGAAATCCATACGTGTTAAAATTTCTGAAATCATATAAAGAATTACAATTATTAAAGGGGTAGGGCCACGAGACCCCTAAATCGGCCTTGATTTTTCCTTCTTAAATATTTCATGAGGAATACTTGAATACCCATATCTCATGAAAATACACGAATGTTGTACCGCTTTTCATGAAAAGAATAATATCACCAAACAGGTGCCCATTTAAATTGCTTAATGACGTCATGAAAGTGACGTCATTTTGACGTTGATTGTGACAAAATATGGCGAAAATCGTGACCTAGAAGATGTCTGTTACGCCATGAGAAGTAGTTCTACATCATGTAGACTTTCTATGCGTAAAGAGAAAAATATTTCAATTTTGTTTAGTATTTTAATGCAACAATTATTCAACAACAACAATTCTATTCATTAATATTGAATTTGCGTCTGAATTCACATCTGACCGATATTGAAAGGTCACACTTGTCTGAGTTGGTGACGAGGCTCCAAGCTCGACCAATCGCATTCAAGCAGCGATATTAACGTGTTACAATGTATCATAACATTTATTTATGAAATCATGGCTTTATGGAACTGCATAACGGGTGTATGATGTGATAAAAAGAATAACAATTACATTTGTATCATATGATTAATTCTTGGAAATTTCTCTTTAATTAAATGTGTTTTAAACTGTTAAACGATTACACTAGATAAAATAAAAAATCAAAACAGCAGGCAATGCTTTTCGTTCAGCTAGGAAAAAGGTAGAGAAATGTTAACTCTCGGAGGCGAAGTTACAATGAAAGGATCATGAAGTTGATACGAGGAACCGACGTCGCCATGTTGTAGAATTTTTTTTAGCATACGACGTACATGAAATTAACTACCTATAGATCTAGCTAAAAATATGACTGTATTGGCACAAAATATCAAAATTATGTTATATGATCATGATGATGAACGAGAACTTTTTGAAAACATTTAGATTGTTATTAGGAAAATAACCCCCTTTCCACAGGTACAACCCACAAACTTACTATCGTCTGTGTAAAACCACATCATTAGTAATAAACTGCAAATAAGAGTGATACCAAATATCCTAAAGAAGAAACGTTTGTATACTGTCATCTTCTTCACAAATATGTATTATCTGTACATGTATGTACGGATCCACGTCATAATTGTTAGAATTCCCTTCCCCAAGCGCGGATCTGGATGGAGTGAAGGTGGTCAGAACCCTCCCAAAGTTTGCTAAAACTGTTTTACGTATAATTCTTTAAGTCGTAGAATGACCACATTCCCCCAAGTGGTTTGGATTTCTTGGGAAACAAGTAGTTCTAGATAGTTTTCATTTCTCACATTGACAAGCTGGAACTCTAGGTAGTTTGAATACCCCCTCCCCATCCCCCCTTTCCAGGAAAAGCTGTCTCGATCCGCGCTTGTTATGTCGACAGATTGAATATCGTAATACTATGCGGATAATTATTGTCATGAATAACCAAAAGGCTGGATGGTTTTCATAAAGTATTAATAGGATTTACTTCCGCTCAAATGAACATAATAAACAAGCAAGGTGTGACATGAAGTGTCTTATGTAATTCAAAAATCCATATGGCAACATTTATAACTCCGATATCTATCGAATTGATCCTTCCTAGGCTCAGCCCTATTGGTCCCTATATCAGTATTGGCGCTGCCCCCCTTTTTTTTGTTTGGTATGTGATAAGGCCATTTCCTTATTATTTTCTGTTTTGCGTCCTCGGTCTGGTAGGTTTTTTCAAGATAGCCCATAGTCATAAAACAAAACAAAATTGAAATGACAAAATCTGAGCAATAATGTACTTTGTCAAAAGGATGCAAAACAGAAAAATAACAAAGAAATGGCCTAGTGGTGGAAAATAATTCAAATGGAAAGGAGCGATAAATCTGTTCTCAATATGGAGGATTTTGCCTGAAAAAGCGGAGGGGCACAACATCCCAAAATTTCTTACAAAAAAAGAAAAGAAAAAAAAAACCAGGGGGGGGGGAGAGATAAAGAATGGTGATTTCATGTTCTGTATGCACAAATTTAGATATATCTGGTGCAGCTCTAAATTTTGGATCTGTGGATCTGTTTTTATAAGTATTTTTGGCAAAATAAAATACTTTCTATACCCTCTATTATTAATAAGTACATGAAAGTTGTCTTCTATATAGTTTGAGTTAAAGTAGTAAATGGCTTCATGTACATTGATGAAATGTAATTTCATTTGTTTAAACGGAGAGCATAAGACTGAAATTAATTTCTCTTGGTTTTTATTTGTCATGATAGAGGGCGCATTTCTGTTCGCGCCAAGTGTGCTCCGTGTCTCATTCTGGTCATTCGACGCGCAAACGCCCTGTCGATAACATCATATTGTTAAATTTGCTTATTTTTCATTAGAGAAATCTGAGATATATACATACATGTATATATAAATTCATTTATCATGTGTTTATACATCTTTTGATATTGTTATATTTGTGATTAAATTATATTGATTATGTCTTAAAAAAAAAACAACAACAAAAAACGGGTTTTAGGGTGATTAGATGTAGATTAATTGATTTGAGTATTGTCAATGGACTGTATACATCGACACTGCGTATATGCGTGCTTTCCTAGAAAAATAAATTATGTTCAATTGATTTTGACCGTTTCTTATTTATTTATGTTTGGTCTATATTGATCTATCATGATCAATGACATGGTCAAGAGAAGTAATATGGATATAGGATGGATCAGAATAGCTAAATTCAGAAAGTGTATAAAGAGCTGGCGAGCGGTAGCGTTCCAAAGAAAAAAATTGAAAATTGACCGAAAAATTGAAGATATATGGTACAAAATGTTGCTATTCTAAACAATGTTACAAAATGTATTTTTTGATTGAAAAGTGTGGGGAGGGGGGGGGGGGTGGCGCACAAACATGGTTGTGCTCCCCCCCCCCCCCCTTTTCAGAGTGGGGGGATGTGTCCCGGCTGCCCCCTTTTCCTACGCCCTTGGTTAATTATGCCAAAATTATATTTGATGAGATTTTTGTAAAGCCTTTAAGTGCATATTCAAAGAATGGTTCGGGTGCTACAGGTAAATGGGGGAAGGATGATCCTGTAGGACAATCAAAGATTGGACGCCTCATAAGTATTCTTGGTCTAATTGATCTTCCGCTGAACAAAAGAAATCTTCGGCATCGTGATGATATATCAAAAGCACAATGTGCTGGTCCAATATTTTTTCCCTTGGAAAGGAGGGAGGGGGGGGAGTGTATAAGAAAAATACACGTATATGGACGAATGTTATTACAAATTCTTGACCACCCTAACTCTCCCTCTTATGATTCACGAAAGAAAGAAAGAAGAAAGAAAGAAAGAAAGAAAGAAGAAAGAAAGAAAGAAAGAAATGTTTCTTTAATATTCAGCTGTATCTTTAATCTGTACCTATTTTTATATTTGAAATACTTTATTTTATTTATTTATTTATTTATTATTTTATTAATTTATTAATTAATTAATTAATTAATTAATTTATTTATTTATTTATTTATTTATTTTGTTTTATTTTTATTCTTTTTTATTTATTTATTTATTTATTTGATTATTTATTTATTTAATTTATTATTTATCTATTTATTTATTTTATATTATAATTATATTATAATTAATTAATTTATTTATCTATTTATGTATTTATTTATAACTTATTTATTATTTATTTATTTATTTTTATCACTGAAATGAGGATTACTTTTTTAAAGGGGGTTCTAACACCCCCCCCCCCCCCCCCCCCCCCCTTTGACCCAAAGTTAATGATTCAGAATTCATATTTTGTTGTTGTTGTGTGTTAAAGCATTTCTGTCTTAACTTTAGATAAAAATTTTCGTATTTAAAGAAGTTAAGTTCTATCAACAATCCTTTCTTTGCTTTTTATGTTTTGTTTTTGATATTGTAATTGAATTGAATATTGCCGAATCTATAGAATAGAATAATAATTTATTTCCAGAATGGACTCTGGAGGGCATTGTATTACATGTTGCAATTCATATCACATATAAGTCAATTTGAATGTAAGTGTTTGAGATATAAGGTAGTAGAAGCCGATGATCGTCACCTTTTTATTTACATACTAATGTTGTTAACCTGTCGAAAGAGACAGGCCGCTAAAATTAAAGTCAATTAAATAAAGGAAGAATCCGTTTATTACATCGACTTAGTTATTGTATTGTCTTTTCTGTACAGTAACATAGGTATTAATGTTCTATACTTCTTACAAATTTACAAAATAATTCAGTGTTTATGCCAAATTAGAAAAAAATTCCACCTTGTTTATTTGATTGGAACATTCATAATATATTTTTATTATTATGATTTTCATGTTTTATTTAAACTTTATACTGCAGTACAGAGTAATGTGAAATTTATTTGTTTCTAAGATTCATTATAATAAATTTTATTTTGAGAGAAAATACAAACTGAATAATCAAGAGTTGTCTCGCTTTGAACAGTCTAAAAAGATTTTGTCGTTACTTGGCTATTACAAATAATTTAATTTCCTTCTTGATTTTGGCAATATCTCTTTCTAAAATTGAATCCGATCATAAAACCATATTTTTCATGCGTAAGCTTACATGTACATCGATAATATAAACATTCATTCCTGCAAAATCGCACTCAGTGAGTCTGTATAATTAATTTAACTAAATATCCTTTAGTATTACTTCGATGGCACACGTCGCGGTCAGATCATGAAGTGCACTTTACTGACTGAAGCACCACTTGTTTCTGAAAAATACCTTGTGGTGGTATCGAAACAACTTAAATTCACATTTTTTATTACTTTGTCCAAAATATGCTAACTACACTTAGATATTCCAGTAACATGTGACTTACTCCATGCTCTTCGATAACGAAAATCTTAGACTATGAAATTAATAAAAGCATTTTTATTACTGTTCAGGACTTTATTTTGAAAACTAAACGTTTCAATTAAATAAACTGTACAGTCATGCTCTTTCACACAATCTCTCTCGTTCATTATTAATTACAGATAATTCATTTCGTAATAAACATTTGAAGTTCTGGTCTGGACACCCAGAATAATAGTACTAGTCTGTTTTTATGACGATACACGAGTGTTGAAAGTCATATCAATTCGTTCGTCCCTACCTGGTCCCCCCCGGTTTGGTACCCACGTTCATGCTGCGGCAAGGGTATTCAGGTGTGCATGGTGACACCTTATTATAAAAGCCGTTGGAAAAACGGACCATCCAATCAGTACATAACTATACAACCCTCCTGCATACATGCATACACCATATATACAAGTGGGGGTGGGCATGAAATGGGGTAATATACCGCCCTTTGAATAATAGAAGGGGCTATGAGGCACTTGACCAAAAGTAACGGGCTGTTGGTGAATGAGTTCCCCGCAAAGTAAGATTAATACAGCCAACTGACCAAATAGAGGTCTGCCGGGTGATCAAACATAAGAAGACAGAAGAAATAGACTTCATTAGGCACGGTCCATTTGATATTCGGGGGGGGGGGGGCTTGGTTTTTTTTTTCGAAAAAAAAGTTTTTGCTCTGAATTTTGATGAAAAAAATAAATTTGCTTATGGTGTGACAGAAAAAAATAATCTTGCTCTTACAAGTAATCTGAATTTGAAGAATAACCATAAAATTCACTTAAAATTCCTGAAAATTTTTCAGCTCGCTTCGCTCGCCACAGTTTTCACTTTATATAAATTTTTTTTGGCTCGCTTCACTCGCCATACTTTTCTTCTTTCATGGCAAGTTCATATATAGAAATATCAAAAGTATCCATGTGACTGAAAAAAGGGGTTTCCTTAAAGGCTTAAATACATTATCAATATCATTTATTACTATTAATAGATACAATCTTGGAAGGAGAATTTAATTAAGTTTTTCACTAGTTTACATTTCTAAATTCAAAATTTTTTCTCTAAGGAGACCCTCCCCTCAGACCCTCTTACATGTTACATGACCTTGTATAGATTTTATTTACTAAAATTTAAATCACATTGTAAAAATCTTTTATCTCTCTCAGTTTAGAAGTGAATACAAGTTTTACATAAGAATTTAGTAATGTTTAGAGCAATTTAAGTAAAAATAAAGAATTTCTGTTGAAAGATAACACAAACATTCCTAATACCGGGTATACACATCAATAATTGTTAGAAAAAAATTCCTTGCTCCAACTTTGCAAGAAAAAAAAATTTTGCCCCGGTCCGGGGCGAAAAAAATAATCTTGCTGCGACAAAAAACCCAAGCCCCCCCCCCCCCCCCAAAAAAATATCAAATGGACCGTGCCTTACACTTTCCTTTTTATTCTATTTTTCACATTATACGATTAATTAACGGCTTACTTCATTAGACAAATTTTGGTGTATGTTAACAAATGTATTCAAAAGATGTCCATCCATACGACTTTAAGTTATGCTCATTTAATATTGATGAGAACACAGCGAAGGAACGCTTTTGTACGAAATAAGGTTTTTTTTTTGCGATTTCCGAAGCGAGAGATTTACATGTGTCAATTTAATATCCATCTATCGCGTAAACACCAGAAGGTACACTGGCGTAGGACAAGGGGGGGGGGGGGCAGGGGGGGGGGGGGGCACGTGCCCCCTTACTTTTGAAAGTGGGGGGGGGCATAAGTATGTTTGTGCCCCCCCCCCACTTTTTGACGTAATTTTTGGTCATACAGATAAAAAAAACTGCAGACAGTATTTTCTGATTAGTCAATATTTTTGCTTAAAAAAATTCCTGGCTCGCTATCGCTCGCCAGCCATTTATTCATGTACTTAAAATTTAGAATTGCACCAGAAATGTTAAAATTTGTGCATACAGAACATGAAAACCCAATATTTATTTTTTAATCTCTTCCTCCTCCTTCCCCCCCCCCCCCTTTTTTTGCTTGTTAGAAATTTTGGGATGTTGTGCCCCTCCACTTTTTCAAGCAGAGCTACGCCATTGAGGTATACTGCTATAGATTCAGTATAGAACATTTCCTTAAGACTGATACTTCATAGACAGGTAGTACTTCGTGATTTCAATGAATTAGATTGCCGTGAAATTGCCACTTTTCAGAAGTTTTCAAATCCTGTATAACACATTTAAATATTGTATTGCAAAAGTTAATACTGCAATATAATAATGAGATATTGAATTTAAAGACGTTTAACATTTGAACTACTTGGTGAGTGTCACTGCTGGTGGACCAAGAGTCCCCGAGGGCACATGTAGCCAAGTTCGATCAACTTCGGTTGATCGTATGTGTCTTCAACGCATTTGAAATTTTCTGTTACAAAATTTCTTGAAATTTCTAAAATGTGGGTCCTGTAGCATCATATCCCACCCATTCTGCTACGTCTTTTGGTACATTTTTGGACATAATAATTCTCATACTTTTTGGCCATATTACATTGTTTAGACTGAGGATCACTGACGAGGGTTTAGTACCCGAAACGTGCATGTCTGGTCCATGCTGTAAATTTATCAGGTTTGAAATGATGCTATTGAATTTAAAGACGTTTAACATAAATGCAGTTTAAACCAATGTTTTGTTTTAAGAAATAGATCAACATGTACAATGTCAATGTTATAGGAATAAACACATATATATTTCTACCTGCGCAGATGTAATATTGGATTATCAGTCAGTTTTATTTCCATAGAAGTAATTGTCTGTTGTTGTATAATAGGTAATACAGACTTTCATTGAGGAAAAATACCCATACTCGCCTTTCTGAAATAAATCTTTATCATTTTCTAGACTCTCAATGATACTTTGGAATGTAATTTTAGATATCTTTACTTGAAAAGCATTAGCTACAAAATATACTTAACTAAAATATAATTTCAAACTTTTTAATCACGAAAAAGGTGTAAATTAGTAAATCAGATCCGTTTGATAGCCGATTGGAAAATTTCAGAACCTAGAAATGTGACCGTCCTTTCATATGAACTTTTATTGATGATTCTTATCTATCTTTAGGACAGCTTGGTTGACACTCTGACAACCTTGGGCAACTCTTTCTATCGGCGGAAATTCAAATAAATGAAATTAAGTTCTTTCTTTAGATATTAAGTGTGGCACATCCAATCAGGGGTTTTGAAGGTCAACAAACCCGATGTCATATTTACAATTTGAGTTAAATCAGGGCTAAAAATTCAAGATAGTCACCAAATTCAACTCATTTTTTGTACAATGTGAATATTTCATTAAACAGTTCGTGTAACACATCTTACTTGTAATTGCAATTGTCCTTGAATACATTTATTTTGCTGTTTTTGTTGATTTCAACTGAAACATCATTATGGGGCAAATGCTAAACGTCTTCAAATTTATTAGCATAATTTAAAAGCAGAGTAATTAACAGTGTGGACCAGACATGCACGTTTCGGGTATTTACATTTGTCGGTGATCCTCAATCCAAACAATGAAATATGGCCAAAATGTGTGATAAGTATGTGCCAAATATACCGAAAGACGTAGCAAAATGGCTGGGATATGATGCTACAGGACCCAGGTTTCAGAAATTTGTGAAACTTTTGTAAACAGAAATTTTCAAATGCGTTTGAAGAAACTACCAACCGAAATTGATCAAGCTTGGCTACATGTGCCCTCGGGGACTCCTGTTCCACCAGCAGTGACACCAAGTGGTACAAATGCTAAACGTCTTCAAATTCATGAACTCTGCTTATTGGAGTAATTTCAAAATGACCACCAAATAGTCTCCTACTACTGTGAAAAATATAATAATTACTTGATATATCAATGACAAATATGGATAATGACCATATCCCCGTATACAGCGCAAAATCGATAATTCAGAAAATCAGAAACCAAAGGCATTCAAAATCAGGACAAAACAGGAACCAAAGCAAACAAACAAAAACCTCCACCACATGAAAAGAAGCGAACCTTTGACATGGGAGTGAGACCAGGTGCCCAGGAAGAGACAGCATCTCCTGCTTGCATGTAACATCCGCCGCTTCAAATTCGGTAGAACTGTCACATCATGTTACTTCCATTTCGGAAGACATAAAATGCAATATTTGGTTGCATGGTTCAAATGGTCTATGACAGAATAACATCCACCATTCTGGAGAGTGGGACATCATAGTGCATGACGAGTTCCCCATATCGACTGTAGAACTTCAAACATATCCCTGACTGAGAAGCTTATATGAAAGACGCCTAGCTCTCAGAACAAAATCCGTATATTTGGTACTTGATCTTGCATAGCGTATCAACTGAGATATGAAAACGCCATAAGCAGGCGATGAAGGGATGTTGCTACTCAGAAAAGGAAAGTTTGTAATGCTGAAATTGAAGTCGTCACATTTGTCATACAGTGATGTGTTCATGTGACCATCAGTGTCGTAGGACAACATTATGTCCAAATAGGATGCTGAATTATTTGTCCCTGTAGTTTCTTTGACTTCAAGCTCCGAAGTATAGATACTGCTGAGGTAATCCGCTAATTTTGGATTATTGATGGACAACGCATCGTCTATATATCTGTAAGTGAAGTTGAAGTCAGAAGCTAAGTATCTTTTCCCTTCAGAGACAAAAGATTGAATGAATTCAGCTTATTCTGCCGAAGGGATATGTAGCCAAGTACGATCAATTTCGGTTGGTCGTTTCTTCAAACGCATTTGAAAATTTCTGTTTACGAAATTCTCTCAAATTTCTAAAACCTGGGTCCTGTAGCATCATATCCCAGCCATTTTGCTACGTCTTTCGGTATATTTAGGACATAATTTTCACAGATTTTGGTCATATTTCATTGTTTAGATTTAGGATCACTGACGAGGGTTTATTAACCGAAACGTGCATTTCTGGTCCATGCTGTAAATGTATCTGCTCTTAAATGACGCTAATGAATTTGAAGGCGTTAACATTCGTACGAGTAAAGGAAGATGTCAGCAAGGAGTGGGGTACTATTGGTCCCCATTGGAATTCCGACAATTTGCTGGAAGACATTTCCTTCAAACACCACAAAAATGTTGTCGATCAGAAAGTTTAACATCTGAATAATATCTGTTTCAGTGTACTTATTTGCAGAATCGGACTTTTCTTTTACAGAGTAGGTTTTGTCATAGTTAACAACAATAAATTTGAGATTGCCGTTCTGACTTGTAAACGCATTACTTATAATTTTTGCGAGTCTTTCTTTCAATTTAGAATGTCGGATTGTAGTGTAAAGTGTCGAAAAATCAAAGGCTTTGATCGAATGGACTATACTAAAATGAGTGGATTTCAGATGTTCTAAAACATCCACCACATGAAAAGAAGCGAACACTGATATCCAATGAGTTAAAGAAGATCCTGACGACAATCTCAATAGCACTGGCAATAAAGCACAAACTTAAGCATCGACGGACCCCTAGCAAGCTAGAGGTGGGATCAGGTGCCCGGGAGGAGTAAGCATTACCTTTGGCTAGCCACACCCGCCGTCGATATTCATGACGGAAATGAAATCAATATATAAAATACATGTACTGTCTGAGGCCTATGTCTATAAGTGCCTTCAAAATTTCACCCTCTTGCGTTGTACATACCAAAACATATATGCAATTTCATTTTCCCTTCAGATTCAATTTTATTCATATAAATACTTATTTTCTGTTGCAGTGCGGAGTAGTTAAACTCGTTCCCCGTGACATCGGATGTTTTTAAAGAAAAAGGTCAGTTAGACAATACATGGGTACTTATTCTGACGCTGATACCTATAAATATAAACACTTTGCAGTATGTCAATTAGTCAGGTATGAAATACTGCATTGAATATCACAAATCTGAAGGATTACGGCGAGCAGACATCTTGACAACTCGGAAGATAAAAACCCCGTTGTAAACCGTAATGTCTAGATGTGTGCCAAATATCCGCTTATCTTATAACTACGGTTTGCGTTATATAGTTAGATTTCTTATTGTCGTTTGAATTCTTTAACTGTACAAATGAAAGAGGGAAATGTCAAAATGGTTTCTTTAAAATTCAGAATCCAAATAAATATGCAGAAACAAAACGTGGAGTGAAAATTTAAAGAACGACAATTATCAATTGATACTTTAAAATATAGATATTGAAAATACTATGTGAAGACCATTTTACTGTAGATTGTTCTCAAAGAAATGTCGTCGCAGAATCTCTTAATTTCCATCACAAAAGGGAACGATAATTACAGAATATTATTAATATTGACACGGTCAGTGACAGAATTAAAACCGCTCCGGACAAAAAAGATCATCAGATCAGCAGGTGAACAGGAAATAACAAAGGTCGAAACAATTTCATTTATGCCGTAATATAATGAAAAGCAGCACCAAATCATCCATTATTATTATTTTTATTTTATTTATTTGTTTAGACTTTATAGATTTATTCCAAGTGTCAGCATAGCATATTTGTTAATTGTATATCAAAAATATTTATTTTGACAGATAAAGATGAATATTTTTGATTTACAATCAAGAAATTGTCTACCGTATGTTGACACATGGGAAAATGATCTGCACATATATATTTTTTTCACAGATAAAAGGTAATATGTTAAATTTGAACGACGGTCTTCGACACGTACTGCCGATGAACATTACTAGTACAGCTACTTCAGATATACCCGGTGTCAACGACAAGAACATATTACAATAACATATAATAAGCTCAAATAAAGAAAATGTTCGATTCACGAGTAATGTCTTCAATATTAATATCCTTGCTCAGAACATGCACTCTTCTATAGTATCCATCGTTTGAAAAATTTGACATTTGCACCTTTCCGATACTGGCAGATCTAGTATGTTGGACTTTATTGGTACTTGAAGTTTCATCGTTGTCGATCGAACGATGTCGCAATTCTTCCTCTGAATACACATGTTCGAATGTATATGCATCTAATCCCATAATTTCATTTTCAGACATTGTAATTTACTTATTATTTACATATAAAACTCTTAACTACTCCGTATCTACATCCATCGCGAACCGTAGTTTTACCCTCACGCGGCGTACAATGCTAAACAGTAGTTTTTGACCAATTGTCTCTGGAACGTGACCATCTATTTTCGGGTTTCATTGTGTTTTATTTTCAATTGATATATACTTTTAATTTTATGCACTTCCATATGTCTGGGTGAGCTTACTCTTTAAGTATATTTATTACTTCTTTCCAGCTCTGTCGACTGAAAGATGCATTGTTTTTGCACTTTATCAGTTTGACATCATACGTATTACATGTATTTGGCTATCTGGAAAACTTGTCATTTATTAAAATTAAACGAGGTTAAATCTCTCCAATGCTATTTTGAACGTAGATTTTATTTGGATATGCTACTGAATCGACCCTACAGGAAATTTGGAATCGCTTTCTCTCGGTAAAGTAAAGACGCAAATTTAGATTATGAAAATAAAACCAGAGGGCGCTAGTGAAATGAATTTGGGCGGCTTATGAAAAAGGACTTTGCCTGGATACATCACTGATGAGAATTTAATATTCGAATCACGTGTCTGGTGAATCAGAAATTGGTTTGAAATTTTCTTCATGAAGGTATAGAGTTGGAACCCTTTCGCATTATTTGAATCATATAAATTTCTTTATTGTACAGAAAAACGATGGGAATCTGCAACCACTATTGTTGGATGTAATCATAGCAAGTGAAATTTTGAAAGGCTGTCCATTTACAAACTTAATTAGCCTTATGAAGAAAAAGGAGTGTGTTAACCCTGTTGCTATTGCACAGCCTTCTCTACATCGAGAAATACATTCTATGCACCGGACATGTATGATTCTGACAATGATTGCACATTAGTGGTACTTCAAGCCAAAATGATTCAAAGAAGCATCAATAATCAATATTTTGTTACATTTTTGCAAAGTTCCATTGTAAGAATAATACGATAAAGATGCAAGGTTCAGAATTTCATTGAAAAAATAGTACGTGTCATTATTAACGTTATACTTTTAAAAATATAGTAGGCAGCTCAACTCAAAAAAATGTAATGATCGCTGTGCGATATAAGTCCCCTACCGGTGGCATAAATTTATGTCCTGCATCTCTGTTCATCAATTCATTATCTGCAACAACAGCCAAGAGAAGTCTGGGAAACTGAATTCACAAAATTTGCTAAGTCCAAGGGACATAACTCTAGTGAAAATTGGTCAAGGGACATAACTCTAGTGAAAATTAGTCAATCTACATTAAACTCGAATTTGATCTGCATCACACTATAATGTATTCACATACAAAAAATCAGTTCATTATCTGCAATTAAAGGCATGAAAAAGTCCAGAAAACTGAAAATTTCACGAAATTTGCTAAGTCCAAGGGCCATAACTTTTGTAAAAATAGGCCAATGGAAAACAAACTCAAACTCCTATACCAAAAATCAGTGCATTATTTGCAATGGAACCAAAGAAAAGTCCGGAAACTGAAATTTTCATAAAATTTACTAAGTTCAAGGGCCATAACTCTTATAAAATTAGGTCAATCAAAATCAAACACAATCTTGATCTGTATTACATTGAGATATATCCAGATACCAAAAATGAGTTTAATATATGCAACAACACCGAAAAAAAGTCCGGGAAACTGAAATTTTCATAAAATTTGCAAAGTCCAAGGGCCATAACTCTTGTAAAATTAGGTCAATCAAAACCAAACTCAATCTTGATCTGTATCACATCGAGATATATCCACATACCAAAAATGAGTTCAATATATGCAACAACAGCGAAAAAAAAGTCAGGAAAACTGAAATTTTCATAAAATTTGCTAAGTCCAAGGGCCATAACTCTTGTAAAATTAGGTCAATCAAAACCAAACTCAAACTTGCTCTGTATCACATCGAGATATATCCACATACCAAAAATGAGTTCAATATATGCAACAACAGCGAAAAAAAGTCCGGAAAACTGAAATTTTCATAAAATTTGCTAAGTCCAAGGGCCATAACTCTTGTAAAATTAGGTCAATCAAGACCAAACTCAAACTTGATCTGTATCACATTGAGATATATCCACATACCAAAAATGAGTTCAATATATGCGACATCAGCGAAAAAAAATCTGGAAAACTAAAATTTTCATAAAATTTGCTAAGTCCAAGGGCCATAACTCTTGTAAAATTAGGTCAATCATGACCAAACTCAAACTTGATCTGTATCACATTGAGATATATCCACATACCAAAAATGAGTTCAATATATGCAACAACAGCGAAAAAAAGTCCGGAAAACTGAAATTTTCATAAAATTTGCTAAGTCCAAGGGCCATAACTCTTGTAAAATTAGGTCAATCATGACCAAACTCAAACTTGATCTGTATCACATTGAGATATATCCACATACCAAAAATCAGTTCAATATATGCAACAACAGCGAAAAAAAGTCCGGAAAACTGAAAATGGGACAGACGGACAGACAGACAGACAGACAGACGGACGGACAGACAGACAGACAGACCGAGAGGAAACTAAGAGTCCCCTTCGGCGTTGCCGGTAGGGGACTAATAAGCTATCTTTTCAATCGATATATCCACAGTTGGTGAAGAATAGAATCTTTCCCCAGATGTGATCAGGGACAAGGAAATCCAACACGAGTGCCAAGGATTTAATTGCTTGTACCACGAGGCTTGCCGAGTAGTGGACATAAGCAAATCCTGGACACGAGGGTTGGATTTCCATCTGGGAATTGATTATTTTTCTCTCACTGTCTAAAAGAGATCAAAAATGAGATTTTATGTATTCTTTTTCATATTTTGACCGGCTAACGCAGCAATGATGTATGACGTCACAATGACGTTCCAGTTCAAAGCACTCCCGGAATGACCTTATTTCATCCTGCAGGTTGAGACTATAACTATCAACCATTATGTTGTCATGTGGGATGAGAAAAGCCCACCCAAGGGGTCTGGTTTCTGGTCAGAAAATGAGGCTTGCCGAGTTCCCTGACCAGAAACCAGACCCCGAGGGTGGGCTTTTCTCATCCCACATGACAAACATATGATTGATCGTTTTTCTCCCATTTCTAGGGGGTATTTCTTAAAATTCAATGAAATCATGAAATCGTCAACTTTATCGATTTCGAAAGATAAAGGAATATTCGTTTTCAGCGCCCTCAAAAATGGTTTATTCTAAAAGAATCCTTAGCCTTAATCGGTTGAAAAAGAATTAGAATGTAGAAAAAGGAGTTTTAAAACGACGTTTTTGTTCAGAGGTCGCCGCTTTAGGTGCAAAAATCATGACGTCACAATGGATAATAACGACGTAACAATATGGATACGACCTATACGGCCGACGTAAAAAGTCACGCGAGGTACATGTGGGATACAGTGACCCTACATGACGCGTCGCTATGGGCAAACTCTATCCTACATGGGGCAAATGAGAGAAAACATTTTTCCGTCACCTAATTTCGCGGACAAATCAGTCTCAAGTGAGAGAAAATCCGGCATCCCCTGAACCGGCACTGTTAATTGATCCTTTATGACGTCACAGACAAAATGACGTGCGTAATGTCACATGCACATACATTTTGCATGACGTTCAGTCATTCCGCTGCATAAACAAAAGGAATTTGAAGGTTTCAATGTGCGAGAAAAATAACCAAGCACCACATTTGAGTTCCTGATAGAAAAATATCAGTTTCGATGGGATGGATCAACGTCCCCACCTCGGCTTATTTTCTAAATGGAATTCAAGGTGGTGCTAGATTCTAGTAATCTCACCTAAGGAAATTTTGAGAGCTCTGAGTCACAAGTGGGAGGATCACATGTCTCAGTCAGCAACATCTTAATCGATTATTTTTCTCACCCAGCTCATTTCATTATCATCACTTAAATGATTTTTAACCAGAATCTACTAGTATACAAAAATGTGGACAAATCTAACGATGACTTGCGTACCAGTTCTATGTATGCCACGTGGAGTGCGATACAAGAATTTCGGACTCAAAGACGCCAGTGAGAATCCTCTTTACACTCGGACTGTCCATGTTTTGTCCCCAAATGAATAATAAATAGTTAGCCGTAAAGGATCGCAAACATATTATGTGGCAGTGATTTCTGGAGGAGGACTTGACATATTCTATACCTGAATACATCAGCGAAAGCATCTGTTGAGGAATCATATATTACATCATATACTATTCATCCTGAAGCAACAAATAAATACCACTTGTGACAACAAATAATGGATTCATAGATAAAACATGGAAATATGGTCTTTTGTGTTCAAACATGGAGCTTCAGGTCCCGGGGGACATCCTGTGTTTAATTTACTTTCATACATCTGTCACACGGAACTAAAGCTACGTCCTGAAAGAGAATACATGTACAAGCAAACAATACATAATAGATTCTTTTATATTCAGGAGAAATAAGTTGTCTATTTCTTATTGTTAAATCAACTATGCATAGAACCATAGTGTCTTCAGCACTTGTAATTTTGATTTTAATCCTATTGGTGTATTATAACACAAACGACGGTGAGTACTTCATATTTACGTCATTAATATTGTCTGGGAACTGTTTTATTTTTATTACAATTATCATCTTTTTTTAAAAACTTTGGTATACTTATTGTTCACCATGAATTTATTGAAGCGTATTTGCAACATTTCTTTATATTGGGAAAATCTATATAGGAATATCTGAGTGTGTACATCTGATTCAGCAATGCACGAGTCTGAAGATATGCTTTTGTTAATCCAAGCAAGGTCAAAAGACCATTGTGTAAAACCTTGATACTAAGAAAGGGCCTTGAAAGAAAACCTTGACAACCCTATCACTGTAAGGCGGTATAAAACGTTCGTACAGACATACAAACAAATAGACGGGTTATGAGATAAAGGAATGTTGTGATCATGTGGATTTGTGATGTTTTTTTTTCAAATTTCTATTATATTACCTTCTCTTCTATTCCATCCGAAACAGTGTATACAGGCCCGAGCTGTCGAAAATTTAATGCAGAGATGACGAATTTTTAAAGGAACTGAGATGAAGAAATTTGAAAGTCATGAACTGTAAAATTTTTGTCATCTCGGAGCGTTCAAAAAATTTGAAAGCAATCGCTGACGAAATTTTGAAAGTATTCGCTGCCAAAATTTTGAAAGCACATGTTAAATTTTGAAAACTTTTGAACGCTTTGGCTCCATATAGTTTTTTTTGCAATGGGATATATATGTTTGCTAGTAATTTAATCATAATAACCATTATTATTATTATTCATCAAGCAAATCATGACGATGATTGCTTTGATTTCGGCCATCTTAGTTTTCTTGACTAGAATAACTAACGAAAAGCTTTCAGAATTGAATGCTAGTTGACGAAATCTCGTGATTAGCTTTCAAGTTTTGAAAGCTAATCGCTGACGAAATTTTAAAAGCTATGAAATCGCTGACGAAAATTAGTTAATGATAAGTTGCTTTCTAAATTTTGAAAGATAATGAAGCTTTCAAAACTTCGAACGCTCCGAGATTTCAAAGGAGTATGTATGGTTTAAATAGTAAAGTGGCCCCCTAAAATCGACTTCTCCAAAATAAAATTTTGTTGTCATTTTTAGAAAATGTAATATCTGTATTTTGAGAAATCTAGTTACAAAAACTACTCCTCGATTCCTAAGACATTGTAAATTTTGCATAAATATCATGAAAAATCGGTGATTTTGTCAATTTTCCACGAAAAATAGCATAATTCTTTATTATTTTCATTGAGATAACATCGAGCGGGATCGTGAACAACTTTTTCCTTTTGCATGCACTTAGAAACGTATAAAAGTAACAACATATCAAAATATAAAAGTTGTTCAGAAGCCCGCTCGATACTAACTAATAGGAAGTTTGTCGAAAATGAGCGCCAAAATGACGTTTTTCCAGAAATTTGGCAAAATATGCCATTTTTGAAGGCCAAATTCTATGAAAGTGAGAAAGGAAATTAAAGAATATAGATCATTTCATAAGTAGCGTACATTGTACAATAAATATTGGTACAAATTCATTACTTCTTGAAAACTTAAGATTTTGACCTGAAAGGGGGCCATTTTACTATATAAACCATATATATAGTCCTTTCGTCATCTCTTGAGGTTTCAAAATTTCGAAAGCAATCGCTGACGAAATTTTGAATGCTAAGATTTCAAAAAAGGTTTGCTTACTTTTTTTAAAGTTTTGTTTACTTTTTTTATCAATTCTTGTTTGTTAAATAATTTTTGTTGACTTGTTTGTGTTTTTAGTCCCCTACCGGCAACGCCGAAGGGGACTCTTAGTTTCCCCTCGGTCTGTCTGTCTGTCTGTCTGTCTATCCGTCTGTCTGTCCGTCTGTCCCATTTTCAGTTTTCCGGACTTTTTTCGCTGTTGTTGCATATATTGAACTCATTTTTGGTATGTGGATATATCTCAATGTGATACAGATCAAGTTTGAGTTTGCTTTCGATTGACCTAATTTTACAAGAGTTATGGCCCTTGGACTTAGCAAATTTCATGAAATTTTCAGTTTTCCGGACTTTTTCATGCCTGTTATTGCAGATAATGAGCTGATTTTTTGTACGTGAATACATTATAGTGTGATGCAGATTTGAGTTTAATTTAGATTGACTTATTTTCACAAGAGTTATGGCCCTTGGACTTAGCAAATTTCGTGAATTCAGTTTCCCAGACCTTTCTTGGCTGTTGTTGAAGAAGATGAACTGATGAACAGAGATGCAAGTCATAAATTTATGCCGCCGGTAGGGGACTTATATCGCACAGCGATCATTGCGTTTTTTTTTTATTGTTAATTTAAAATATCGGAAATATTAGAATTTATAAAATATTGTTGACTTATTTCTTATCATAAAACTTTTTTTTATGTTAAACTTTCGACTGGTGGGGACTGTACATGTATCTGCTATAATATTCTATTTGACTTTATTACTCTTTTCATAATCTGACATTATGTTAGCTAAACAGCTGTATGATATCTCCCTTTATGTCTTCTTTTTTTTCTATAGGATTTGTTAATGTTAGTCGGTATGGACAGATATTCAAGCAGACATCTTATTCACGTTTAACTCATCCCAGAATAAAAGGTAAAATTTCTATTCTGAATATTGTCCTATGACAAATTTGAAATACTAGAAATATTCAAAAGTCATTAAGAAAATTTAAATATTTCTAATGTTTCAAATTTGCCATAGGACGACATGAACTAGCTGGCACGAAAGACTAAGAGTATCTTTCACAATTCAGAACGGTTGTCTATAATTTTCAGGGATAAGACGCGTGAACTCCTGCTTTATAAACAAAGTAAATATGAGGCGGACTTGTTTAATTTATAATTTTTTTTGTTCATTGCTTATTTAATGTTGAAAACATTGCTAGCAGTATTTAAAGCCATTTATGGAACTTCATATTCCGGATTGTTTTATGCATTATCAACCAGCAAGACAATATACCTTATCCCAGAGGTTTCCATTCCATTCACTGCATAATAATTACCAAATTTGTTTGTTTATATGATTATAAGCATTTTGATTGGTCAATCCAATTTATTTTGACTTCTGTTATGAGATGACAAAATGTCAAAATTGACCGGAACTACTTTCACACTGACGCAAAAGAAATCAAGAATTTCTAACGCATGAAATAAACAATACAAATGGTATAAGATAATCCATTAAAACTTGAAACATCTCCATGTGTCGACTTATAAACATCACAGCACAGTACTGTGAATATTACGCAGTGATTACATCGGTTGCTACGCGCATGATTTGAAAACTGCAATTAGTGAACAAAAGGCTGTTCGTTGACGGGTTACTCGTGTTTCTAGGGAAATTATGATAGACCTACTAGAGATCCATGGAAAAAACGTGTCCTTTATTTGTTTTCACCAGAATTAATCTAATACACATGGATAAAGGATGAACAAATTTGAAAAATACCAGCAAAAGCTACAGTGCAGCGCGATCAGCAACGTACCGAACTTTTCTTGCCGATTTTGTTCTGATTCCCAAGTAATGATATACAGCTGATAGTCAAACATAAGATCTACAAGTACAAGAAATGTTGTCAGAGAGTCCGTATAAATTTTTCAACTGTTCATTGACATGTCTGCTGTCTTCGATAAACAACGCGTCACAAATTACGTCATAACAGTAAAGTACATTAGTAAGTGCAAATTGGTTTACATGCTGGGGTTCTGAAGGGGAAAATATTTTTTCCAGAATAAATACCGGCTTGTCTTTTTTCCTCTCCAAAATTGTTGTTGTTAAGGAACTAGTTCGTACCAGTTTAGTACATTTGTACGCCACATATACTCAAAAGTTTTAGGGTCTTGTTTGTGTGAGGTCGTCTTACAGTGAGGAGGTTGTTTCACACCACAATTATGACAATTGTACGTTCTTCGACACCTTTGGATAATTGGAGAAGTGAGAGGGTTGTGCGCACGTAATCCAGGATAACCACATCATTTGCTACTCGTGTGGCAAATGGCCGTCCAAAGTCGGCACCGATTGCCCATTGGTCTCGTCTGTTTATGTGTAATCTTTTGTGTTTGATGTTTACATGTCGTATGTCTCTTTTTCGTCTCATACAATGCTCGTCTTTTGTGTTTTTGCATCGGGTGTATTGGTGGTTTGCTGTTGATGCTGCAACAGGGTCTTGTTGGAGATCCCTTTCTTCTTTTCATTAAAATCTGTATGCATTCGGGAAAAACTCATGTGTTGTAATTACAGGTATTGAATGTTTATTTTTGCCATTTTATTGGATGATGAAATATCAGTTGTCGTATCACAAATTTTGCGTAAATACACAATATGTGAAACGAAAACTGACATTTCAACATCCTATAAAATGGCAAAAATAAATGTTCAATTCTTAAAAGTACAAAGAACAAACACTTAAGGGGTTCCAGCACAGTATAAAAAAATCACTATGACTTGAAAACTGACGGTCAAATTTCAATAGGACCTTATCGGTGTTTCACTTGACATATGAAGAAGATAATATCAAGTTTTTACGGAAAATATATCGTACTGTTTCAGATAAACGGACTTTATTACTAGTATTAAAACTGTTCTAAAGATGGACATGAATTTATCTCCTTTCGACAATTTATTATGAAAGTATTAGTCATCATTTATAATTCTATACATATCAGATTGTCCACATCATACATGTGTATCTATATGAAAAAACCAGAATGATACAGAACTCTTCAAAAACAAAGAAAAAATGATGATGTGGAATGCTTCATTGGTACTTCTAGGTACCTGGATCATATTCTTACTATCGACAATCCTGTTTTTTGAAAAGTATAAATTTAAATGTTATTTATCCACAAGAATTGACTCCAAACAATGCAAACGCTACAAACACAGAAGCACCATTTTTAGACCTAAATATCAAAATTGTTAATGGAGAGATTTATACAAGTATGTATGACAATAGAGATGATTTTGGATTCAACAGAGTAAATTTCCCCTGGCTTGACGGTGATGTTCCTAGATTTCCGTCCTATGGTATCTACATTTCACAGCTTATCCGGTGTGCTAGAGCATGTACTGATGTTTTTGGATTTTCATGGTAGATTTTTTTCAAACTACCAAGAAAGTTTTAGGAAAGAGTTTTCGCTTTCACAAACTGGTGGGGACTTTCTGGAAATTTAACAAAAATAGTGTCAACTTCTTTTGAAATTCGGATCAATACAGACAACAGAGTATATTACTTTGGGTATTTCACAAGCTTCATTTTATGGTGACGTAATTAACAAGATAAGAAGGATCAAATATAGACAACATAACGACCGAAAATGCGTCAGAATCATCAAACGCCTTTTATACCGTGGATATCATCCCAATGTCACCAGCAGACAATAGGCTTGATGCTGGACGAATCTACAGTCTTGTACCAGCTCATTCTTATAACTCGCACTCTGACTGACTGTGACGACGGGACTCCATGACGGGCCCTGTCCAAACCTCTTTAGAGAAGACAGGGCCCCGACCACCTGTCCTCTATGAATGTCAGTCGGACTCCTCGGGTGAGCTCGCGGCTACAGAGCACGGATTGTATTACGTACGCTCTCTTTTGATATCCATTTACATATTCATCTGTGTTGCTTGGGCCCCTGCGTTTTGTGGTCTTGTTTGTGTGTGGTCATCCGACAATGAGGAGGTTGTTATACACCACAGTTGTACGTTCTTCGAGAACTCTGGGTAATCGAAAAGTGAGAGGAATGTGCGCACGTAATCCAGGATAACCACACCGTCTGGTATTTTCATGGCTGAGGACCGTCGTCCTAAGTC
Source organism: Pinctada imbricata (assembly GCA_033119305.1). Classification (NCBI taxonomy): domain Eukaryota; kingdom Metazoa; phylum Mollusca; class Bivalvia; order Pterioida; family Pteriidae; genus Pinctada; species Pinctada imbricata. The sequence goes on along the minus strand of VSWD01000011.1, from coordinate 64,324,543 downwards.
GGCATCGGTTGCCCATTGGTCTCGTTGGTTTATGTGTTGTCCTTTGTGTTTGATGTTTCTGTGTTGTGCGTTGACGTTCCTTGTCCCTTTTGCATCTCGTTCTGCGCCCGTCTGCTCTGTGTTTTTGCATTGGGTGTTTTAGGGTTTTGCTGCAACCTGGTGTTCGTTAATATTCTGCCTCTACAGAAGATTTGTAATTGTTTTCCATTAACTAAAGTGTCTCAATTTTAACGTCACATTTACTGTTCATTTTCCAATGGGTATATATATACGTTCGTATCTTCAAAAGTAACGGTAAAAAATTGATGAAATTTTGCATGTAGAAAAAGTATGCTTCAATTATTTTAAAACATTCAAAATATTTAGAAAAATTAAATGACAGGATCTTTATCTAAGTCTTGCTGTCCTGGCCTCCTTAAACAAAGGAAGACAAGATACCTTATCCCAGATGTTTCTATTGCAATATCCACTGCATACAATACAAGGAATAAACACTTAAACAAAGGAAGACAAGATACCTTATCCCATATGTTTCTATTGCAATATCCACTGCATACAATACAAGGAATAAAACACTTAAACAAAGGAAGACTTCACAACAGATAAGCAACCATAAGCTTTGATAAAATCCGCAATAAAACCCAACTCGTTCAGAGGAAAGAATTATTAATGACTCCTCATATTGAAATGCAAATTATGATGGACTGTACATATTTCGGAAGGGAAATAGACTATACGCAAGTCACAAATATAATTGTGCTTTTGAGTTTTGGTGACGAATAATTGCGGCTGTTATGTTCTTTTTTAGGTAATTTTAATCGAACACTTCCAAAGCCGATATTGATTATGACATATATGAGAAGTGGATCGACTTTTCTGGGTGACGTCATACAAGCTAGCCCGGATGTGTTCTATGTTTTTGAACCCTTGTGGAGTATAGAGGTATTCCGAACGCCTTTGAAAGATTTACAAGGAAACAAGTGAGTATGAAAAAGGTAGAAGAAGGATAATATCAGATTTAAGATCGTTAGGTTACAACCATCCAAAAGCATCAAATTTGACAATTTCGTAAGTTTTAATTTTCTCTGCAAGGCCTAAATGACGGGTGTATCTAGCAAAATGGACATGCTTTCTCTCCCAGGGTGCGTAATAACATCGTTATTTTGAATTCACACTTGTCCTTAAGCAGAATATTTAGGGGCTACCTTGTGTGTGTTTTACAAAAACTGACAGGGTATCGGCGAACCCCCTGTCAGAAATTGAGTTTTACCGCGAGGCGTGAAATGTTGACAATGACAAGCATAATAAACTGGAATTTGATATCAGTATAATTTTTGAGGATGAACGAAGACATTTCAGAAAATTATACATATGTGAAGTCCTTCTTTATATCAAATTTGATACGATTCTGACGATGGGGGTCCTAAGAGGTTATCATGCACGCATGTACGTAAACAGAAGGTTGTGTACATTTTGTGTACTTATTTTTCGATTCTTAAACACAAGGTATACCTTTTTTGTTCTTAAGATATAGAGTTAAGATTAGACTTCAAGTCTAGATAGGTGAAAGTTTTTTTATAAGAAAGAAATGTCATTTATAATTTGGTTGAAAACTGCATGAAATCTTATACAGCTGTCACACCTTAAGTTTGCTTGTTGATTAAGATTTTTGGATTCTGATTTTGGGATATTGTGTTGGACTTTGTTGGCGGGTGTTGTATGCAAGCAGGCGATACTTACTCTTCCTGGGCACCTGATCTCACTCCTTCGCAGGGAGTTCACTTCTCTTCATATGGTAGATTTTTTTTTATTTCTGTTCCTTTGCCTTAGTTCTGGTTTTATCCTGGTTTGGTATGCCCTTGGATAAATGATGTTTTCGATTACGATTTCGATTACGATTACGATCACTGACGAGGGTTAAATACCCGAAATGTGCATGTCTGGTCCACGCTGAAAATTTATCTGTTTTAAATGATGCTATTAGATTTGAAGACGTTAAACATTTGTACTTCTTGATAGGGATATGGTTTTGTCCATATTTGTCATTTCGTTACTATTGGCGAGACGGCAGAAAAAGATGATGCTCTCAAAATGTAGGTGTTTTGAGATACACGTTGCACTAAATTTAACTATATGCTCCTGTATTTAATGATAAAACATTAAGGGGGAAAGTACAAGAGACATCGAGGGGACGAGAAATATTAACCCTCCCTAACCCTAACCCTAACCCAACAATAAGCATCAAAGACCTCATTCAGAACACTTAACGACAAATGATTACACATAATTCCAGCGATATCAGTGCGAAACCCGTGTCTACTTTGGATGGCATGTAGTGTAGCTGGTTATCCGGATGTAGGGTTAGGGTAAGGTAAGTCATGCTATAATGAAATTACCATGTTACAAAGATTTCAAATTAAGTCTTCATTGTGTTTTCAGTGTCTTTCATCGATCTATGCTAGGAATTTCAAGAAACAATATTTTTACAACTTGATGATTGTCACTGCTAGTGGATCAGGAGTCCAAGAGAGTACATGTAGCTAAGTCCGACCAACTTCGGTTGATCGTTTCGTCAAACGCTTTCGATAATTTCTGTTCAAAATCGTTTCGTCAAATGCTTTCGAAAATTTCTGTTCAAAAGATTTTCTTAAATCTCTTTTCTCTGAAAATTTGGTTTTGTGGCATCATATCCCACCAATCCTCTTTCTGTATTTTTGGACATAACTTTCACAGCCTTTGACATATTTCAGTGTTTCGTTTAAGGATCACTAAAGAAGGTTAAGTACCCGAAGCGTGCATGTCTGGTCCATTCTGCAAGTTCATCGGTTCTTAAATGATGCTATGAAATTGAAATCCTGACAATTTCTTTCAGTATACATGGTTCTTTGGATGAAATTGCAAGACAAATCACCAGAGATGTCTTCAGTTGTCACATTAAGAAATTACCGATCAAGATGCTATACCATGGACACTTCATGGGAGTGAGCAGATCTACTGCAGAAATGAACATGTGTCAAACAAATCTCACTTATATGTTAAGTTGTGCTGAAGCTCTACAGAGGAAGTGTATCAATTCTAAGTTTGTTTTGATAAAGTCCATTAGGATACGAGCTTATCAGCTACTGGACATCAAGGAGGACTTTCCAGACCTGAAGGTAGTGTACTTGATACGTGACCCTCGAGCAGTATTAGCGAGTCAAATGAATTATGGAATGGCAACGTTCAGGCATCTGAATGAGTCTGAGTTTGTGAGTGAATTTTGCATGAATGTGACTCAAGATACTCAAGTCGTCCGAGTTTTCCAAAAGTTCTATCCTGGAGACATAAACGTAGTGTATCATAACAATTTTGAACAAAATGGTGTCGCATATAGCCGGGATATATATCGAGCACTTGGTATAACTTTCAACACAGAATCGAAGAGAAAAATTTTATCTCTCACTGGTGATGGAAAAAACTGCACGCGGTCCTACGCTTTGTGTACAAGGAAATATAATTCAACAGTAGAAATTGGAAAATGGAGAACAGAGATTTCATTTTATTTTGCACGCTTGGTTGACTCTTTGTGCAAAAGTGTGTACAAATCACATGGATTTATTTCATTTGATAGCACGAAAATGTTGCAAAACTTATCATATCCTTCGCATGACACAAGTTTATCAACTTTTAAACATAGACGTCAATCTGAGGATAAGGAAATACATACCTTATATTCAACTTCAAATAAGAATAATTTCTAATCATACCTAATCAAGAAGTATCTGCTTGAAAATAGGTAAGAAGAGTAAAGGAGGTTTAATGTAGAGCTCTGATAAAAAAAATCTTAGATTCAGAGTTGATCATTGCTTTGATGGTCAAGAATATGGTTTATAGATCTCACCCAAGTCCACATTGCACAGACCACAGCAAACGACACCCACAGGACTTTCATAAACAACGCAATTTCAACAAATAATAGGGGCAACACAGCAACAACGAATAATAAATGAAATCAGACATACCAAAACATAAAACGCGAATGACAAACAAACTGTGGTGGACCTATGTGACCCGACGCAGACACTTTCTATTTCAAGAGGGAAGGAGATCTCCAACAAGACCCTCGTTGCAGCATCAACAGCAAAACACCAAAGCACCCGATGCAAAAACACAAAAGACGAGTACAGCACGAGACGGAAAAGAGACACACGACATGTAAACATCAAACACAAAAGACTTCACATAAACGAGACCAATGGGCAACCGGTGTCACGCAAGTAGCATATGCTGTGGTTATCCTGGATTACGTGCGCACAACCCTCTCACTTCTCCAATTACCCAGAGGTCTCGAAGAACGTACAATTGTGGCGTTAAAACAACCTCCTAACTGTAAGATGACCTCTCACAAACAAGAACGCAAAACAGTAGAGGCCCAAGAAACACAGATGAATATGTAAATGGATATAAAAAGGGGGGCGTGCGTAATACAGTCCGTGCTCTGCCGGCTGTAGCGAGCTCATGTATGTAATCACTCGAGGAGTCCGACTGACATTCAGAGAGGACAGGTGGTCGGGGCCCTGTCTTCTCTAAAGAGGTTGAAATGGCAGGTTCCACAAGAAAGTATTATATTAGGAAGGCTTTAGGAATTATATTAGAGTGTATGTCTTTATTTCTTCATTAAATTAATCTTAAGTAGCATCACAATAACTTTTAACAGCTTTCTGATTCAAAATTCCGAATCGGGTACCTCCTCCATTGATTTTAAAAGAAAGGCGGAATCTCAAACAACAATTGGTTGCAGCACCTACAGCAAAACCCCAAATTACCCAATGGAAAAACACACAGACACTCACAAAGAGACGTACAAGGGACAAGGAACACCATCCATGAAACACAAACGACCACACATAAACCAACGAGACCAATGGGCAACCGGTGCCGACTTAGGAAGGTCATCTGCCATGTCAGTAGCAGACGGCGTGGTTATCCGAATTACGTGCGCGCAACCCTCCCACTTTTGCAATTACCCAGAGAACAATATGTGGTGTAAACTAATTTCCTCACTCTCACTGTAAGATGAACAGACAGCATGACGCAGGGGCCCAAGAAACACACTGGGTCTACTAAACCTGAACTTTGCGTTGTTTATTAACTTGTTATTTGCTTAATTCTTATAAGAAGTCCTGAAATAAGTTTTACGGTTAATTAACATACGAGATTAACATGTTGATTTAAGCACCTATCATTCAAAGGAAAGGAGGGGATCTCCAACAACACCTAGTTGCAGCATCAACAGCAACCTCCCAAAACACCCACTGTAAAACACAAAAATGACACGCACAGAAAGAGACGCAGTAGTACAATGAACGTCAAATCACAGAAAAACATAAAACACAAATGACTACATCATGCACGCGGTGTATATTAGAAGCCTGGCATATTTCACTATCAAAATTTAAATCCAGGCCTATAAACAAAGTTCCTGAATCCTCGCCATGTCGTCTATTGCACTAGGAAGTGGACAGTCGAGCTTCCACAAAGAAGACCTCGAAGTCATGGCATTCGTAAATATAATTCGCCTGAGATACGTTGTTTCTCCTTCGAGTCCTTCCAATGCTATTTTGAATTTAGATTTTATTTGGATATGCTACTGTATCGACCCTTCAGGAAATTTGGAGCCGCATACTCTCTGTAATGTAAATGTAAAAGTTTATCTTCAAAAAATTAAAGAGGGCGCTTCTGAAATTATTTTTATTGGCTCCGCTGAAAGGATCATTGATGAGAATTTAATATTCGAAACACGTGTCTTGTGCATGTAAATTGGTTTCGAATTTTCTTCAAGAAGGTAGAGAGTTGGAACCCTTCGACATTATTAATATAAACACTTATTTCATGTTGCAGTGTGGAGCAATTTAAATCGTTCCCCGTGACCTGATGTTTGTCAAGTGTATCAATTACTTCTTTCCAGCTCTGTCACATGAAAGAAGCTTTGTTTTGGCCTTTTATCAATGTGACATCATATATATTTTTTTGCTATTTCGGAAACTAGCAATTTCACCGATAAATATCATAGAAATTAAAGGAGTTTAACATCTTAGCACCATCCTTCCAATGCTATTTTGAACATAGATTTATTTTGATATGCTACTGAATCGACCCTACAGGAAATTAGGAGCCGCGCACTCTCTGTAATGTAAAGATAAAAAATCTAACTTCAAAAAATTAATAAAAGAGGGCGCTACTGAAATTATTTTTGGTGGCTCCGCTGAAAGCATCACTGATGAGAATTTAATATTCGAAACACGTGTCCGGTGCAATTAAATTGGTTTGGAATTTTCTTCAAGAAGGTAGAGAGTTGGAACCCTTCGACATTACTGGTTCCATTTTTGAATGAGCCTTTAGACCTGCATTATAATCGTACAAAATTATAATCTGCTCCTTTACAGAAGTTACACGAAATCTACGAATATACGAAGGACCTCACATAAACCGATACACGTTCCCCAGAATACAGACTACAAGGAGTCATCTTGGACATTTCTATTTTTCGTTTATTTCAAGCAGTTAGATCAGATAAATTAGAGGAGAAATCAAACCGTCCTTTCATTAAAGTAAGATTTGCAAACAAAGGTATTGATGAATTAAGTCTTGGTCAAATTTTGAATCACAAAACTGTCACAGAAAAAAATCCACCAAAAGAAAAGAAACTCCTATTTCCTATAGCTATATACACATCAACAGTTGCATCTAAAATTTACAATTATAAACGATTCTTGCAGTGTATTGATTTAAGTAATCCGTCACTACATCCACTTCCCTGCGAATGTTCTTCATCGGATTTCAACTACTCTCCTTGTGGACAAGTTATTACTGGCTTCAACACTAACAATTTAGATTTAGATTTAACATACTTATACTGCATACCTAAAATACATAAGGATCCGTACAAACAACGTTTCATCGCTGGTTGTTCTACCAAATCTGTATCGATCTTACTCACCAAAGTTTTATCTGAAATCAAATCTGGGCTTCAAAAATATTGTTCGACAGTATATTCTCGCAGTGGTATCAACCAGATGTCGATTTTAAAGAATTCGAAGGAACTTTTAGAACATCTCGAAAGACTCGGAGTTCGCTTCTTTTCATACGATGAAGGTTTTTGTTTGTTTGCTTTGGTTCCTGTTTTATCCTGATTTTGTATGCCTTCGGTTTCTGATTTTCTGAATTATCGATTTTGTGCGGTATACAGGGATATGGTCATTATCCATATTTGTCTTTCTGTAGCTTCTGTTGCTGTCAAGTGACCTATTGAAATCTCTTATTGACAGAAGTAGGGTTATACACTAGCGGAAATAACAATCATTTCTATTACATCAGTTTGGCACGTGATCGTAAACTTTGATAAGTAGAATCGTCTTCTCCGATCTTAAAGGATACTATCAAATTTGAAGACGTTAAACATTACATATCTAATGCAAGTATACATGTCTATTGTTATTTTTAGGTTTTCAAATTTGATTTTGTATTATACTATAGTGCACTTTATTCACTAATACACGGAGGTTAAAATTACCTTCCCTCAAAACTTCTCCCAAAACTTCTTTGACACGTGTTCATTATGTACGCAATGGACATATGTTCATTATGTACGCAAGGATATAGGTAAAACAAAGGAGGGATCTCCAACAACACTAGGTTGTAGCGCCCACAGCAAATATTCAAAACACCCAATACAAAAAAACACAGAACAGACACCGACAGAAAGAGCCGTTAAGGAGATAAGGAGCACCAAACACAGAACAGACACCGACAGAAAGAGCCGTAAAGGAGATAAGGAGCACCAAACACAGAACAGACACCGACAGAAAGAGCCGTAAAGGAGATAAGGAGCACCAAACACAACATAGAAATACCACACACAAAAGACGACACATAAACCAACGAGACCAATGGACAACCGCTGACCACTTTTGACGGCCATCTGCTACGCAAGTAGCAGACAGTATGGTTATACGGATTACGTGCGTCCAACCCGCCCACTTTTCCGATTACCTAAAGGTCTCGAAGAAAGCACAATTGTGATGTAAAATAGCCTCCTTACTGTAAGATTAACATACAAACAGACAGCATGACGCATGGGCCCAAAAAACACACAGATAGCTTTGTAAATGTATATAAAAAACCAGAAGGCATACGAAATACAGTCAATGCTCTGCCGGCTGTAGCGAACTCATGCATGTGATCACCCTAGGAGTCCGACTGAAATTCAGAGAGGACAGGTGGTCGGGGCCCGGTCTTCTCTAAAGAGGTTTGGACAGGGCCCGTCATGGAGACTTGTCCCAACAGTCAGTCAGAGTGCGCTGGTACAAGACCGTTGATTGGTCAAGTACCATGCCAAGCGTCCGTCTGATGACAGAGGGATCATATCCATGATATAGAAAGCGTTTGATGATCCTAACACTATTTCATTGGTAATTCTGTCTACCTTTAATGCTGTCTAGACCTTTGACCGTAAAGTACGGTCCATTTGATATTCGGGAGGGGGGGGGGGGTTCGGGGCAAGATAATTTTTGTTTTCGCCTTGGACCGGGGCAAAATGATTTTTTCGCCTCTAACTGGAGCAAAATGATTTTTTTCTATCAAGTGATGTGCATATTATGTCTTAGTGTACAAGAAGTTTGTTTTATCAATAGAAATAGTTTATTTATATTTAAGACTGTAAATATTACTTTTTAACGCAAAACATTGATAACACAGTGATAAAGGATTTTTACAATATAAATCTTTTAACAAAATTTATAAAAGGTACGTGTAAGAGGGTCCGGAAGGGCTTCAAGAACAGTTTTTTTTAAACTTTGAAGATTTTGTTTTATTTTCTCCTTCAAAGCTTGAATATAGAATCAGACCCTATGGTGCGATTTATTACAGTCGAGGAATGTATGAAACTATTGATATTTCAAATTAAATAAACTGCAAATACGAACTTTGCAGTCAGAGAAATCTATTTTGACAGAAAGGTATGGCGAGCGAAGCGAGCCAAAAAAATTAAACTGTTTGAAAATTTGGGCGAGCGAAGCGAACCTTAAAATGTTTTTGGAATATAAAGCTGAATTTTGTCATAATTCTTCAAATTAATACAATGTAGAGCAAGATTATATTTTTCTATCAGACCATAAGCAAATTCATTTTTTCATCAATATTCAAAGCTAAATTATTTTTTTCGGAAAAAACCCAAGCCCCCCCCCCCCCCCCCCCCCCCCCCCGAATATCAAATGGACACAGCTTGTCAGGGAATAGTCACGGAAAGGAAGAATACAGATTATAAAGAAAATGCTATATACACTGTATCTGACTTTCATATTCACTTATATGTTCCTCGTCTCTTGATCCAAATTAAGATTAATCTGTTAGTGCAACGAACCATCGCGAGGAAATAATTATTTTTGTGATCTTTTACAATTATTTTGCTTATCTTATGGACATACTTGTAAACTACACTAAAGGAAGAACGATTAATATTGCAATATATATAACATACGGTGTTACGCTTAAAATCTCCTTCTATTTCCTCAATTCAGTTTATTTTTATAATGTCTGAATATCATTAAACATAGCAGGAGAATGGTTTTGATGTATCACATTTGTTTTCCTCCAATAAGAATATATAGCATCAGTTACCTTCTCAGTTCGAACAAAGAAATAAATTATTTTAATGAATAATCTCTTATCTATCACCAAACATAATATTTTTACTGTTAACTCTTTGGTCATTGATGCTTTACAATTGTAGTCTACACTACTTTGCATTATACACATTAACATACATGCCAAGGGGGATATTCTGTTGCATTTGATTTAAGATTGGAATATTGCATTCTTTCTGAGTAAAAGTTATTATCCCTTTTCTTTCTAATTCTCTTTAGTGACATTATCATTTTACAATGTATTTTTTTTTATAATTTTTAATCAGATGAGTGATTGACAGTCAAACATACATTTTATAAAACATAAATCTGAAATAAAAACTCACAACAAATGGACATACAAAGCCATAAAAGCGTAAACCAAACCAAACAACGAACAATTACTGCAAAGGAGCAAATAAACATCGAAGAAGTAGTGTCTGATGGCTGAAGTATTGAAAATATCTAAATTTGCTGAATGACTATTTAGTCTCTAAGTCGAGAAGGTAAGGCAGAATCATTATAATTTCCATTGGAACAATTGCGGACCACGGAATAAACAATAATCTGAAGTGAGACCAGGTGCCCAGGGAGAGTCAGCGTCTCCTGTTTGTATGCAACACCCGTAAAAAGTGAATCCACAATAAAGATAGCAGGCGCCTGCTAAGGGTAAGCGAAATAAAACAGCAAACATCAAGTGACAATGAGACATACATCAACATCCACTTCCAATGGTCCAAGAAACAAAACAAACAAAGCATGAAATGAAAATTTAATGATGACTGGAATGGAACCAATGCTCAACCCGGCGCCGACATGGGAAGACATTTCACTATACACAGTAATAGCGAATTAAGAACTTATCAGGATTACGTGAGTTGAGTACAATCCTATTACATCTTACCCGGTCACAATCAGGGACTTATCTGGATTACGTGAGTACAATCCTGTTAACTCTTACTCATACACAATGAGGATATTATCCGGATAACGTGAGTACAATCCTGTTACCTCTTACCCGGACACAATAAGGTAGTTATCCGGATTACGTGAGTACAATCCTGTCATCTATTACAAGGGCTCAATGAGGGAGGTATCCGGATTAAGTTAGTACAATCCTGTCACCTCTTACTCGGACACAATAAGGGAGTTATCCGGATTACGTTAGTACAATCCTGTCACCTCTTACTAGGACACAATAAGGGAGTTATCTTGATTACGTGAGTACAATACTGTCACCTCCTACAAGGACACAATGAGGAGTTATCCGGATTACGTGAGTACAATCGTGTCACCTCTTACTCGGACAAAATGAGGGAGTTATCCGGATTACGTGAGTACAATCCTGTTACCTCTTACCCGGACACAATGAGGGAGTTATCCGGATAACGTGAGTACAATCTTGTTACCTCTTACCTGGACACAATGAGGGAGTTATCCAGATTACGTGAGTACAATCCTGTCACATCTTACCCGGACACAACGAGAGCTTCCTATAATTATAAAAAAACTTAATTCCAATCGTCTATTCTCAGATCTGACATTTATGACAATATATCTAAACATTTTGAACTTTTATTGTTTATTTCATTTCCATTCAGGCATTTTTCATCCACAGTCGGACGCACAGACGGATACGAACTGTCTCCACAATGGAGAGGTACATTGTATCAAAGCTTAATCACGAACCCTCTTCTCTGCATAACCATTTCTTATACAAGTCTATATTAAAATCCCATTGCCTGTAGCCGTCTTCGCTGATTTCAGTGTACAATCCAAAACGGTTTGGGATATGTAATTATAATGGCATAAATGGCTGCAATGCAGGGGTAATATGACACTTTGGCTGGAAGCATCACTGTTGAGGATTTTACTATCCGTAACACATACCTGGTGCATTAAAATTCGTTTGAAATTTTCTTCAAGAAAATAAAGAGTTGGTACACTTCCGTATTATTATTATAAACACTTAATTATTGTTGCAGTGTGGAGCAGTTGAACTCGTTCCCCGTGACTAGATGTTTGAAATCTAATAATTCAACCCTTTCCTGCTCTGTGACGTAAAAGGAGCTTTTTATTGGTCTTTTATCAATTTGAATTCATATAATATCATATTATTTTGCTACTTCGAAAACATGTCATTTCATCGAAAAATAACATCGAAATTAAAGGAAGTTTACATTTGAGCACCATTCCTCCAATGCTATTTTGATCATCGATTATTTTAATTAACTATGCTACTAAATCGACCCTACAGGAAAGGATCCGCGTACTATCTGCAAAGTAAGTGTACAAAAAAAAAAATAAAACCAGAGGGCGCTACTGAAATAAATTTTGGCTGTGTCTAAAAATCACTCTGGCTGGAAGCATAACTTGTGATGATTTTATTATCCGAAACACATGCCTGATGCATTAAAAATTGGTTTGAATTTTCAAGGGGGTAAATAGTTGGAGCACTTCCGTATTATTATTTATATAGGATAAGTGTCTTGATTTGTGAGTTATTGCGAATATGCAAAATACAGTGAGTACCTACCCTGAGACTGTTTGTGTAGCATGTTGCTGCCGTTTCATGATTGTGGTGAGTTTCCTCAACGTTGGTGTTAGCTTAACATTTAATGACAAATATGGATGATAAACATATCCCTGTATACAGCACAAAATCGATAATTCAGAAAATCAGAAACCGAAGGCAAACAAAGTCAGGATAAAATAGGAACCAAAGCAAAAACTTAACAAGGAAAATAGACATAGTATCATGTATATGTATGCTTAAAGAATTAAGTATGTAATGTTAAACGTCTTCAAATTGAATAGCATCATTTAAGAACAGATAAATTTGCAGCATGGACAAGACATGCACGTTTCGGGTACTTAACCCTCGTCAGTGATCCTCAAATCTAAACAATGTAATATGCAAAAAAAGTATAAAAGTTACTAAAGTATAAAAAATGTCGAAAAAGCGTACCGAAAGACGTAGCAGGATAGGTGGGATATGACGCTACAGGACCCACGTTTAAGAAATTTAAAGAAATTTTGATAACAGAAATTTTAGAATGCGTTGAAGAGACGATCAACCGAAATTGATCGAACTTGGCTACATGTGCCCTCGGGGACTCCTGGCCCATCAGCAGTGACACTCACAAAGTGGTATAAATGTTAAACGTCTTCAAATTGAATAGCATCATTTAAGAACAGTTAAATTGGCAGCATGGACCAGACATGCACAGTTGACCGCGTCATCAGTCAATATCTTTATGGATACTACCGTATCGCAAAAAATTCTGTTCAAAGGTACATGTACAAATGAGTTAAAGAAGATCCTGAAAATAATCTCAACAGCACTCATAATAGAGCACCAAATGGAGCATCGACGGACCCCTGGCAAGCTAGAGGTGGGACCAGGTGCCCGGGAGGAGTAAGCATCCCTTGTTGGCTAGCCGCACCCGCCGTCGATGTTCACGCACGAAAATGAAAATATATTCAATACATGCACTGTCTTTGGTTCTGTCTATATAGAAAGTGCTATGGCGACAATGTCAGGGAAAAATATTCAAAACACGTACTGTCAAAACCCTCGCGGGGAACTTTTTAACGAGCTCCACACGGCAAAGGGCATAAGTGTGACACAAATGAGTTAAAGAAGATCCTGACAATAATCTCAACCACACTCACAATAGAGCACCAAATGGAGCATCGACAGACCCCTAGCATGCTAGAGGTGCGACCAGGTGCCCGGGAGGAGTAAGCATCACCTGTTGGCTAGCCGCATCCGCCGTCGATGTTCACGCACAAGTAGTTTGTTGTCCTACGACACTGATGGTCACATGAACACCTCACTCTATGACAAACGTGACGACTTCAATTTCAGCATTACAAACTTTCCTTTTCTGAGTAGCAACATCCCTTCATCGCCTGAGCAAGAGCAAGTACCAAATATACTGATTTTGTTCTGAGAACTAGGCGTCTTTCAGATAAGCTTCTCAGTCAGGGATATGTTTGTGACCGACTAACATCGTCACTGAGGAAGTTCTACGGTCGATATGGGGAACTTGTCATACACTATGATGTCCCACTCTCCAGAATGGTGGATGATATTCTGTCATAGACCATTTGAACCATCCAACCAAAGATTGTACTCTATATCTTCCAAAATGGAAGTAACCGGATGTGACAGTTCTACCGAATTGAAGCGACGGGTGTTGCATGCAAGCAGGAGATGCTTACTCTTCCTGGGCACCTGGTCTCACTCTCATATCGGGAGTTCGCTTCTTTTCATATGGTGGAGGTTTTTGTTTGTTTGCTTTGGTTCCTGTTTTATCCTGATTTTGTATGCCTCCGGTTTCTGATTTTCTGGGTTATCGATTTTGTGCTATATACAGGGATATGGTCATTATCCATATTTGTCATTCTAAACCCTGAAGAAGGTTAAGATATTTAAGGCAATTTTTATTTTGAGCATCGACTTTAAGGGATGCCTATTTTTCTTAGTGACGATGACTCAAAAGAAGCTTATTTCGGCGTAACAAAAGTATTCAGTGATAAATATATACAGATCTCCGAGTAGACAAAGAAGTGTCACTGACGAAGTCTCTCGTTTATGCTTTTACTTTTATGAAGTTGATGAGGGAGCGAGGATGAAGGTAACATATGGTTGTTTATTTAGCTCCATAAAGGCATTGATAAATGAAAAGGGTGTAGTTTTTGCTAAATGAACTATAAATCAAATCGCCGAAGCTTGATCAAATCGATTTAAGCTTGTTTCTTCAACAGTTACACAGCCAGTTTCGCCTCAAATGAAATTTATGTGAAAGTTACATGACTTTTTTCATAATAGTTCATATGAGATGTTTGTGAAACGAGCACTAACATGAAATGTACATGATTGTTTTATGTTAATTCAATTTTACAGGAAAGTCACATATAAAAATTGATATGAAATTCATGTGAAGTATGTGAATTTTAGACAAATATGTTTCACATGAAATAAATGTGAAATTTTCATGAAGTTTGCGTGAACTTTTAAATGAAATCCAAATGATGCTCTTTTCATAGAAATTCCATATTCGACACAATGGCTGTGTAATGCAGGTACAAAAATACACAAAGTTATTATTGTCCAGTAATATGCTTTTTGCAGTCTTTCCTTTTCTATCTCGTGCTAAATTTTATTTTCAATCCCACTGTGTAGCATCACGTGACTTACATTGGTGGAACCATGAATGAATGAATAGCTCCGTTGGAGGAAAGAAAACATGAACTGCAATAATTGCTTTGATAACATTTCATCTTTTCATAGCCTATAACCTTGTCTAAACTAATACTTTTTTTTCAATCATGGACTCGTCAGTGAGTAAAACGCCGTTGTTTTTAAAAAAATATTGTGACAAAAGCTGTAGATGTTTGCGTGGAAACCATCACAACATTGTGTTTAACATATTTCGACTACGACGTTCCTTTTGTCAGAATGTTTACAAAATCTACGATGGTTTCTTGAATGACAAACAAAGAATCATCAAAATATCATTTTTTATAAGGACATCGACTGTGAAAAGATAACATTGAATCAAATCAACCATCACAGTACCTGTTTTCTTTTCCCCAAACGGGCGGTATGCCTCCATTTTGTGTTCGTGGTTTCACCAACTTAAGTCACGTGATGCTACACAATGAATCCATCAATCATTTTATAAAGTGTCGTCATGACAAGATATAGTAGAATTCGAAAGACATGAAATTTAAATGGGGAGAACTGCCAAGTATGAGTTTTGCAATAGCAATAAGATTTCTTCATTAACATCAAATCGTGTGATGTTTCATTGCGTGAATTTTACCTAGATAACCACCCATTAGGCAATAAGAAGGAAGTATATATGGTTTTAGCTACCTATGAAAAATATGGAAAATGACCATATCCCTGTATACAGCACAGAATCGATAATTCAGCAAATCAGAAACCGAGGGCATACAAAATCAGGATGAAACATGAACCAAAGCAAACAAACAAAACCCTCCACCATATGAAAAGAAGCGAACTCCCGATATGGGAGTGAGACCAGGTGCCAAGAAAGAGTAAGCATCTACTGCTTGCATGCAACACCCGCCGCTTCAATTCGGTAGAACTGTCACATCCGGTTACTTCCATTCGGAAGACATAGCTAGAGTACAATCTTTGGTTGGATGGTTCAAATGGTCAATGACAGAATATCATCCACCATTCTGGAGAGTGGGACATCATAGTGTATGACGAGTTCCCCATATCGACCGTAGAACTTCCTCAGTGACAATGTTAGTCGGTCACAAACATATCCCTGACTGAGAAGCTTATTTGAAAGACGCCTAGCCCTCAGAACAAAATCCATATATTTGGTACTTGCTCTGGCATAGCGTATCAACTGAGATATGAACACGTCATAAGCAAGCGATGAAGGGATGTTGCTACTCAAAAAAAGAAAGTTTGAAATGTTGAAATTGAAGTCTTCACGTTTGTCATAGAGTGAGGTGTCGTAGGACAACATTATGTCCAAATAGGATGCTGAATTATTTGTCTCTGTAGTTTCTTTGGCTTCAAGTTTCGAAGGATAGACACTGCTTAGGTAATCCGCGAATTATGGATTATCTATATATCTGTAAGTGAAGTTGAAGTCATAAGCTAAGTATCTTTTCCCTTCAGACACCAAAGATTGAATGAATTCAGCTTCGTACGAATAATGGAAAATGTCGGCAAGAAGACGGGCACAATTGGTCCCCATTGGAATTCCGACAATTTGCTTGAAGACCTTTCCTCCAAACACCACAAAAATGTTGTCGATCAGAAAGTTTAACATCTGAATAATATCTGTTTCAGTGTACTTTTGGCCTTTTATCAATGTGACATCATATATATTTTTTGCTATTTCGTAAACTAGCTATTTACTGATAAATATCATCGAAATTAAAGGAGTTTAACATCTTAGCACCATCCCTCTAATGCTATTTTGAACATAGATTTTATTTGGATATGCTACTGAATAACCCTACAGGAAATCTGGAGACGCGTGTTCTCTGTAATGTAAATGTAAAAATCTAACTTCAAAAAATTAGAGAGGGCGCTACTCAAATTATTTTTGGTGGCTCCGATGAAAGCATCACTGATGAGAATTCAATATTAGAAACACGTGTCTGGTGCATGTAAATTGGTTTAGAATTTTCTTCAAGAAGTTAGAGAGTTGGAACACTTCGACATTATTATTTTCAGAATAGGACTGTTTTTACTAAGTAGGTTTTGTCACAGTTAACAACAATAAATTTGTATTTGCAATTGCCTTTCTTACTTGTAAACGCATTACTTATAATTTTTGCGAGTCTTTCTTACAGTTTAGAATGTGGTATTGTAGTGTAAAGGGTCGAAAAATCAATGGCTTTGATCGAATGGACTCTACTAAAATGAGTGGATTTCAGTTGTTCTGAAAGTTCCTTCGAACTCTTTAGAATCCACATCTGGTTGATACCACAGCGAGAGTATACTGTTGAACAATATTTTTTAAGCCCAGATTTGATTTCAGATAAAATTTTGGTGAGTAAGATCGATGCAGATTTGGTAGAACATTTTGTGGAACCAGCGATGAAACGTTGTTTGTACGGATTCTTATGCATTTTAGGTATGCAGTATGGTAAATCTAAATCTACATTGTTAGTGTCGAAGCCAAAGGAAGCAAGAGCTGAATTGTGATTATCTATTATTTCAGAGGCAGAAAGGTTTATTTGGGTGCAAGTGTGATTTCCAGGTGTCAAATTTAAACCCAACCCTTTAACTAAACTGTCGAAATAGTACTTTTTGCAAGTAAATGTGTAATTATTTGAGGCTTTGTCTGCTGGTGTGATAACATAATGTTCTTAGAGGTAGGTTAGCTCTGTGATAACATCCTAACCCTATATTACGTACTAATAAGTTGTTACATTAAAGAGAAGAAAATTTCATTCAAATGGTATTTTCTCAGATCTGAAATTTTTGACAATACATCTAAACATTTTAAACTTTTATAAGGTAGATCCCAAGATAATCTAAGTCGATTTATTTTTTCTTATAAGTCGACATAAATGATCTTACAAGTTGACATAATAATGCATAAGTCGACATAATTATCTGACAAGTGGATGGCATAAATATGCCACCATAACTGTGTATATGAATTAACATTTGGCCATATTACGTTGTTTAGATTGAGGATCACTGACGAGGGTTCAGTACCCGAAACGTACATATGTCTGGTCCATAGTGAAATTGTATCTGTTCTTAAATGATGCTTTTGGATTTGAAGACGTTTAATATTCGCCCATTGGTATAGTGGTTGTTGTAAACCTTCCATCCACAGTCGGACTTCATACGGACACGATCCGTCTCCACAGAGTTGAAAGAAGGGAGGGGATCTCCAACAAGACCCTGTTGCAACACCAACAGCAAAAAAAAAACACAAAAACACCCGATGCAAAAACACAAAAGACGAGCATACTATGAGACGGAAAAGAGACATACATGTACGACATGTAAACATCAAACACAAAAGACTACACATAAACCGAAAAGACCAATGAGCAACTTTTGACGGCCATTTGAAGTATCATAGCTTTGGTAATAGTACATTGTACATTGTACTTTCCATCCACAGTCGGACTTCATACGGACATGATCTGTCTCCATAGAATTGAAGTATCACAGCCTTGGTCATAGTAAATAATTTAGATTAAGGATCACTGACGAGATTAAGTACCCTAAACGTGCATGTCTGGTCCATGCTGCAAATTTATCTGTTTTTAAACGATTCTATTGAATTTGAAGACATTTGTACCACTTGGTGAGTGTCACTGCTGGTTGACCAGGAGTCAACGATGGCACGTCAAGTTCGATCAACTTAGGTTGATCGTTTCTTCAACGCATTCGGACATTTCTGTTATCAAATTTCTTGAAATTTCTGAAATTTCTGAAAGGTGTGTCCTGTAGCATCATATCCCACCCATCCTGCTACGTTTTTCGGTACATTTTTGGACATAATAACTTTCACACTCTTTGGTGATAGTACATTGTTCAGATTGAGGATCACTGACGAGGGTTAAGTCACCGAAACGTGCATGTCTGGTCCATGCTGAAAATTTATCTGTTTTAAATAATGCTATTGAATTTGAAGACGTTTAACATTATTCGCAGAGTTTACCCTTTACTCTGCTCAACCCTTCCCTCTACACTTGGTTTTTAATGTGTAGACTGTTTGTGCTGATGAACGAGTTTGTGAGAAAGCTATGATACCTCACCCCTGTGACTGTTTCGCTGATTCCAGTGTATCATCCAAAATGTTTTCGGGGGTATGCAATTATATTGGCGTAAATAGCTGTAAAGCAGGGGTAATGCATATTGGTAATATATTTGCTTGTTAATAAATTGTGAGGTGTGAATTATATTTTCATGTTTGTACAATGTACATTACAGATCTCATTTCATTTGCGTTGTCCAACAATGATGGGTTTTGTTTGTTTTATGTGATTTTTGGCGTTGTCTTCGTTGTTTGTTGGTGCAGTAGTTTTTAGTGATGTCTGTAAGTGTAAGTGCTAATCTGTAGCGACTTATTGAAAATTAATTTGAAGGTGCAAAATCTAAAGGAGAACATCATATTAATCCATTTAACAAAACGTATGAAAAGTTAAGAAAACTTACAAATAAAAGAATTTAACAAAAAATAAAAGTGACTTTCGAAAAAGAAACACCAACCTAAAATGAAACATTTTCGTGTTTCGGATAATTATGTGAACGAAAATAAAACACCGTTTCAACAACTGTTTTTATGTCTTCATATCAATTTTTCGTCTTTCACGTTTTATTATTTTCATTGCTCTAAACTGAAGTGATCTAAATATAAAAATATGTCTTTGCATTTGCTATTTTTCCAATATAAAACTCTACATGCAAGTTACAAATGTTGAATACTGTGCTTATGAATAATTGAAGCCCTCGTCCTGCCATTTTTTTTCTGGACAAGTTTGTCAGTAACGGCAAACAGATGATTGCGCCAGTTGAATTGCACTGCTTCTTATAGAAGAAAACCTGTTCTTGATCATAATGATGTCTTTGGACGTAGAACAACTGAGCTGACAAGATGATCTGTAAAAAATAAACAATTTTAGAATCGTACATATAATACTGAAATATCAAGTAAAGCAGGAACTTCAACAGCAAGTGAAATGACATTATCTTGTACCTGCCACGCAATTGCATCCGATCTGACGAAGTGACCCAACCAATTTTCTGTGGCTACGATGTCGCGCTGATTTCCTCCATTCTGCTAGCATGGCCATGCACTTCCGCTTATCGTCATATCTGGTTGATGAAATCGAGGCTATCGTCTTCTCCCTGACTCCAAGCACGTTTGAAAGCCTTCGCCATTGTTGAACTACCACAGGACTGGAAGCCGTAGTCTCTATGGCTTTACTCAACCGTTTTTCTACAAAGCATAGATTAAACACACAAATATATTTTTGCTTCCATTTTTCAAGTTAAGTTTAGAAATATATTAGTGTGCTGGATTTTTTCAATTCGTAACAAACCAATTTTTTTTCTACTGTACCTTCCTTTTAAATGCTATTCCTGTATTATCTTTGAGGGAAAGTATCAGAAGCATCTATTCATATTTTTACCATTCACAGATAAAATTATATTATTCGAAGAAAGAAAAGGATTCTCACCATATGAGATTTTATGGAGGTCCCTTTTATAGGTTTTATCAATGTCTTTTATCTCATCCGCCAGATCACCTCTTCCACATCTCCTTAAAGCTTTTACTAGAACGTGAGCCTTTATTGATAAAAAGAGAAATATATTAATCAATATCATTGGATAAATAATGAAAAAAATAATGACTACTGTAACATCCAGACAAACATCACATACGTATATATATCTGAGGGGCATTCTTTTTTCTAAAAGAACATGTTAAGTTAATTAGGATGCAACTGAAGAGGTAATCAATGTTGTCATATAATCATTTAGTATACCCTTTGGCTTTTGAATAGTGCACAATTTAGTTTCTATTATTTTTATGTAAGTGCAAAACACGTAGAGAAGTCCCCGGGATCCACTTGTTACTTGTATCACTGAGGCAGGGAATTGCTTCGCTCTCTAATTACAGCATGGAAAGCCTCAGAAACAGAAGAATCGGTAATAATCGATTATTCGTTTTTTATAACCAATTTCGTGTTCAACCTTTTTGGAAAAGTTACCTTGTCCACTCCATGTGGGGATCGCTTCATCCAGGTCAGTAGGAGATCACTGACCAGCTTCTGAGTGACCTGATGTCGGTTCTGCTGGACAATGGACTGGACTCTGGCATGGTCAATATGGAGAGCTCGTGCCAGGTGATACCACTCGTAACCTATGTATTTGGCTAAGGACATCAGGAAATCTACTGATATGGGACCTGAATAACACATAAATGAATTTGGAAATCAAATTGCATTTCTTTTGATTTTTAAACAAAGGCGGAATTACCGAGACTTACTTTGTAGAATTTTATTATATAGTGGGATATCAAATTTAATAATTTCTTGTCCTTATGATATGGTTTCACAGAGAAGCTTGCTTATGTATACATTGACATACCTTCCGATACATCCAAGGTGTAATCAAATCATTGCATGTACAGGATTAATCAATTCTAGCGTTCATAATTTTCATTTTAAGTCAAGGTCACTTTAGACCTTACATTTAGATATATAAGAGCAACATTATTTAATTAAGTCTTATAAAAAGATCAAGCACATTACCTTCGTTTCGTAAATGTAAAGGTACTTTGATTATGCTTGAAGAAATCGCTGATTTATACTTTGGAAGAGTAATAGGAACATCTATGACACGTGACCATGATTCGCTATCATCATTGGCATCTTCTGTATCCGCCGCCATTGATTCGTCAGGATTCCAGGAATGTAGTTGTAGAAAGCCACAAAATGACGGGAGTGACCTCTGAGCATATATATCCACAACATTTATGTTCCAATCAACTCTTAATCCATGAACTGCATAAAATCTAGTCACAAGAACTTCATTTTTGACATTGGCGATATTTCCACGAAAACTCAGTTTCACTAAGTCACCTTCCTTTATCGAAAACACGGCCCTCTTTATGTAATGATCTCGTTCGTAACGTAGCTGCATACGTGATGTCAGGCGAGACTTTAGGGCACACAGAATCGTCACGTGTCTTACATTTTCTTTCTTCTGTAGAATACAGAGTACGACCCGCTGTGTTTCAATATGATACAGTAGATTATTGGCTATAGAGTTTACGTTGGGATGCTGAGCTTCTTTCTTCGTTTCCACTATAAGAAAACTGAAATAATATTTTGGTATGAATTACGTTATAAGTAATCCCAAATCTACATTCTATTTTGTGTTGCTAAAGCTGTAAAGGACTGAAAAGAATATTGCAAAGATTGTTTTTCCACGATCAATTATGCACGCTCCAACGCAATCCAAATATGAAAAAGAATTATACTTAATACATGTACATGTATATATGTATATAATAATCATGTAATATTTAGACGATTCCTTTGTGAGCCCTGAAATAATCTAAATAGATCAAGTTCTCTTATAACTGCCTCGAGCTCTAGAATTTCCTCTAACAAAAAGCCGTTGTGACCGCAAAATATTGGGGCAATATTGAGACTCAGATCGAGAGACCTTTATTTGCATAATGGTTCCCTTATTTGGCTAATGAGACGTCAGTGAATTTGGACAATTTTTTGTCATGCATTTACTGTTGCATTTGTAGTTAACTCACGTGCTAGTTTTCTCGTGGCATGTGAGAACAACTTTCTCATCCCTAGTGACGTCACGATTCTTCAGACGGGTTTCCTTGGCAGCAAGATTCCCATTGGCTATTCGGACGAGGTAGATCGCCGCTTCGTACCAAAGCTCTGTGAAAGCATTAAGAAAATGCACAAATCAAATATGCCATATGAAATGTTATAAAAAGTTCTAATTCAAAAGGAACATGTTCCATTCAAAATTTCTAAGAGGTATACCTAGGAAATTATTTATGGCCTCCCGTGACTTGGCTCTTGATTTGATTCTAGATGTAGAAAATCCGGAATCTGTGCTCAGTCTTGAGGACATCTGCGCCGTCCACGGTCTGGATTTTGGTTTTTCGCATGGTAAATAGAGCGTGACGGCTTGTGGAGGGTCGTTTAGAAGATCTACTTTGATTAAAGAGCTCGTGGAAGCAAGAAGATGAGCGTCTTCCGCTCGTGAATATCTGGAATCATCGATGACGTCAGAGGAAATAGGAAGCACCTGTTAAAATATTATTAAATGTAGGATAATTCTTTTCTGCCATTTACAATCATTTCACAGAAAAGTTTGAACTAAAGAAAACAATTTTCAAAGTAAAAATACATGCTTTGCATTTTGAACGACTTGACTTAGAATATTAAGACCATCAATTTTATAAATTTTCAGATATATTTTCCCTTTGGTAGTAATATACACTCTTTGCTGATTCGAAAGAGACCATATACTTACACAGCCAATTGTGCCTCACATGAAATTCATATGAAATGAGCGTCATGTAAATTTCACGTGAAATTTCATGTAAAATTCATATAAATTTCACATAAGATTCATGTGAAAAACATTTCACATGAATTTCACATAAATTTCCTTCACTTGAATTTCACATGAATTTTTCTTAGTGACCTTCACAGAAAACTGAATTCACATAACATCCATGTAAAAATCTTCACATGAATTTCATGTGAAAAATTTTATGTAAATTTCATGTGAAAAATTTTATGTAAATTTCATGTTCTTGCTCGTTTCACATAAATTTCATGTGGACTTTCGTGTAAAGTTCCATGTAAATTTCACATGAATTTCATATGAGTCACATTTGAGATCACTTGTACTATTAGAAATAATTTCCAACTCCGTCATAATTGATGTGATATGTTCAATAGAAATCAAAACGCTTCCTCTATTCAAGATGGCCTGAAACAGAATTCAACTTTTTCAAATTATTTCAGCAATTATCTTTCAATTTTTATTGATGGCTTTTTTGTGCAGTGAACAATATACATACGGTTAAGTTGATGATTGTTTCCACAGAGTTGAACCTCGGACTAAAGGAACTAGATATGACGATTCCTGGATCTACACACGAGCAAACTTCTCGGACATTGCCGTCAAATATAAATGTCTCTATGATGGGCATTGCCACCACTGCCATAGGAGCCAAGGTGCCCATTTCTGCCTCCAGGACAGGTATTATCTGCAAATAGAGACCCAAACTTCAATACCTAATATCTAATGTCTCTTTAATGACAGTATCACCAAATATACTAATGAATTTGAAGACGTTGAACATCATCTTTGTAAACCTAAGAAATCGGCAATGAACTTGTGTTCTGAATAATAACACTACATGTACCAGTCACGTTGTGATTAGGCCAATCAAACATAAAAAAATCCAATGCGTTTCTTTTTCATAAATTGCCAATGCTTTTGCTGATTGTCATATTTTCTATTTGCAGGGAAAAAATGTTTTCCTGCATGCATTCCTTTGATCTTATTTAACATTTTTTGAAATTATCATTGCAAAAGGCTTGCTGTATTTATCATTGTGCTTTAACTATTCTGCATATCAAAGACATCTCTAGATGTATCAAAAATATAATCATGATATCAGTAAAAGTCATAATGCAAATGACTAATCGTTCATACACATTGTCGTCCTTGACGTCTTAAGTTTTTTCAATGCTAATTTTCAGCCTTAAAGTTTGATCATGATTGTATACCTATGTTATTGAATACCAGATAATGTTAACCTGGGTCAAAATCCGACAGATCTGCCTTTGATTTAATTATGTATGCCCAGCCCACTTTAGGTATTGGTAAAGCACGTTAATCTGGATACTGAACATAAAGAATTAATTACAATGATTCCACACATAATGATAGGAATCGTGTTAACTATGTGTCTATAATTGCGTTCGATGAAGCAGCGGCCCTTGTAACATGGAAATTCAACAAAATGAAAATGAAAGTAACGTACACAACCGTCGTCGTCCTCATACATGTATTCCTCTGACCGGATGTCCTGCCACGTCATTTCCGGGGACAGTGACCTAAATACTGGGGTCTGGTAATGCCGCATGGAAGCTTTCGTAAACGGTACTCGGACGGTAAACTAAAACGAACACATTAAAAAGAGACATCTTAGTATTATTAAAATCATTGGGAATTTGGTATCAATTTCTAAATACAATAATGATTTTTAAAAAAATCAAACAAACAACAAACGTAAAGTTTTACAATTTATAATGTTTAAACATCATATTTTTCATGATTATAACAGAACTACCGACTTTCCTACAGCATATATATATACACATGTATCATTATTAATTTAAAAGAGAAAAAAACCCCGAAAACGTTCCAAATAGAAGGGGTCTTCTTACTTTTCCCGGGACCTCGCTATCAAAAGAAGAATGTAAGGATAAGACAGGACTCATCAGATTTCCATATTTAGGCACCATATTTGAATACGTCATCAAGTCCTCTTCTACACAAGAAAGGGAATCAGCGAAAGCGGCGAATCCCGGAATCCGGATATCACAGTACACGATACAGAAGATTTCATCTTGGTCATCTTTCTTCATTCGTAACCTTGAATATAAAAATGAAAATTACTAAACCGTGATTTCTTTATCGAAAGATAATATAATTGTTGGAATACCCATGGGGACCATTTGGGGGGCCTCGACTTTTGTCAGACTTCTCCGTTTATCCCCGCTGATTAAATGTGTGCAAAATATAGGTCACCCAAGACGTAGTTCTACTTACATGACGCATTACGTTTGACGAAGTTCATGGACAAATTATTTAGTATGAAGATTTGACCTTCTTATACCATAATCATACTACCATAATTCTACTATCAGCTAACTTTGAACAAAATAGGGCTATGTCATGAAAATGTCACATGTAAATCTTTCTGTTCTTTGCGTATATTGTATTTTTCCAACGGTTGTTCTCTGCTTATAATGTATGATAATTCCAGCAGCTTTAAGAAACAGGGTAATTTTCTGATTTTTAGATATTTGTACAGATTAATTTCAAGGTCTGAACAGTTTATAGGAGCGTTAAATGGAGTTGCGATTGCTTCCGCTCGAAACTCCTGCTTCGTTTTACGTCTTTGTTTGGTCAGAATTTGCTTTGTACAAAGCATGAATATTGTGATATTTCGACTACGAACTGAAATGTTCAACATACGACTACATGTAACGATGTTAACTGAAATGTTCAGCATACGGCTACATGTAACGATTTTAACTGAAATTGGCTTCTTCCTAGTTTTGCGTTCCATTGACGTCAATTGCCAACAGGGAATGAATCTTTTCCCTACTTCCAATATACACCAATGAAGCGCAAAACTAGAAAAAAAACATAATCACCCTTTAAATGAATGACCTTAGTGACACCTATTCAAGTGTAGACAACAGATATCGTTATGTTTATCTTAAGTACATAAGGCCATTTCTTTGGGTTTTTTTTTCTGTTTTGCGTCCTTGTGCTGGTAGGTTTTGAGTCATAAGTCATAAAAGAAAACAATATTAAAACAATACAATCATTTGCAACTTGAATGTGTTTTCTACAAAAATTAAAAGAGAAATAGTTTAATTTCATTATTTTTGTGTAAAAGGTAAAAGAACTGCAATAAATCAAGACATTACATTATCTATCATTCTTTTGCTGTCTAGATTCTATTGATAATGAAATGAAACAAATTTCTGTTAAATTTCACATAGTCACATAATTTGTAATTGCATCATTGTTTTGCGTGCTTGTTTGTTTTTCTCCCTGGCTGGCAGGTAGCTTTCTCAATTTCAAAAGGAACAAAACAGAATATAAACAAGAAATGGCCTAAACAAGAAAACTTACTCTTTTTTATGAGTTCTATGGTCAGGGAAGTCACAAACACGTTTTACCAAATCATCCACGATATCCTTTACTATAGAAATAGTCTCATCAGATGTGCTGGACCTCAGTTCCTGGAAGTCGTCATCTAGAATACAGTAAATGAATTTACGGCTAGATACTACAGAGACCATCTCCAAGGTAACTTAATGGCAGCAAAACATCAGAAGAAGGAAAACACAGGGGATACCATATCATAGCGAAAAAACATAGATAAATGATATAAGCAAAGGAACGTCAATCCGCAAACAAACGGTTGACCTACCTTATGATCATCATTAATGATATAAAACCTTTTACCAAAAAGAAAAAAATATGAAAAGATATTTCGAGCAAGACCACTTTGAGCTAGCCACAGCGGAATACACCCATATGATAGCAATAATATGGAAATGCTCAAACTACTTAACTTCTTGAAGAAAATTTCAAACCAATCTTTATGCACCAGACACGTGTTTCGGATATTACATCCTCATCAGTGATGCTTACAGCCAAATGATTTTCATACACCGCCAAAATTCCTTTCGGTAGCGCCTTCTGGTTTTACTATTATTATCTTTTTAATCATAATTTGTCCATTTATTTTACAGAGCAACAAACGATTCATTTCACGGTCAAATAAAGTTAAAAAAAGGAAGTGACAGATGAATTGAAGTAAATTATCTTGAACACTAAAGTTAAGAAAAGAAGTAGTTTAAAACTTCACATGACGGTTTACACAAAGTCTCAAACTGCGGAATAGGAAATGCGTTCTTACCCTTCCACATGACGCTGTCCATATCGGACTCGGTTACCCTGGTCCCTTGTCGCCCTTCTACCTGTAAACTAACAGATTCACACCTGGACACGTGTAGAGAACAATCATCTTCTCTGTCATCTTTCTCCTCTGACGAGTCGTAATCATCGTCGTTTTCTTCTCCGACTTTCACATCTTGTGTGCCGGGTTCTCCCATCGTTTCAGCCTTTATTTCTATTGAGGCATTCATTCCAGCCTTGCTCTCTTCATTGTTTCCTTCAATATCAGTTGCATTATTTTCTTTAGTTTCTTCATAATACCCCTTTGCAGTTTCTCCTTCAATATCATCTGTATCATTCACATCTGTTTCTTCTGCTCGTGTGATACCTTTGGCGTCTAGGGATGTATCGTTTTTGTTTGCGTCAAGAACATCCTTTTCCTCTCCTGTTGATGAATTATTCCCAGCATTATGTGGACCAACATCCTTTTCATTTTGATCGATGTTGGATTCTAACTCGCTGACTTTCACTCCATTTTCTTTATCTAAAAATTCATTCTTTTCGCCATTTTCATGATTTTCCTTTTGTAATTCACTTTCTTCGTTATATTTGCCTTCTTTGTCACCACAATCACTAACAACACTGCTCTCGTTTTCTTTTTCCTTATCGGTGCTATCTTTTGCAAAAATCTGATCATTTTCTATATCACCTTCTACCGGTTCATCTTTGGTGACATTTTCAGGTTCACTTTGGTTAGACAGCTCATTACTGTTGTTTTCTTCTGAAGCATTAATGTCTACACTGGTTTCAGTCTTGAATGGCTCAACTTCATTTGTTTTCTCTTCAATCTTGTTTTCTTCTGTAGAGTTTGTACCTACACTGGTTTCAGTCTTGGACTCCTCTTTTGCATTTGTTTTCTGATCAGTCTTCCCCCTGTTGTTTTCGTCTACATCATCCCTACCTTTACTAGTATCTGCCTTCCTATGCTCCTTCCTCTTCCTCTTCTTACTCTCGTCATATAGTTCTGATATAGCCCGCCTAACAAGTCTCAGTTCCTTACACAGGTCCTTCAGACTTCTCTGTTTGTAATGTGACAACTCCTCGTGACTCTCTACGTCGGAGGAGGACGCCATCTCTTCTGATGCCGACATTTTCTTACTTTTGTGCCGGACAGTTTTCTTTTTTGGTTTGAAATTATCTCTTCTATTTGACAATAAGGATTCCATTTCACTCGAAGACAGTTCTGCCCTTGTAACAGTTTTTGATTTCGTCTTTGATTCGTGTGTATCCAAATTGTCAATGTGCTTCTCTTTTTGTCTTTTTACGGTTTTCTGACGTTTCTTAATGTTGCTAGCATGATTTTGTTTACTGATTTCGGTTTCTCTACTGTTGGAAAAAGCTACATTATCTTTCTCTTCCTCTTCATGATTGGCTAATTTTTCTACCTCGTGACTAGTTTTAACATTTTCTGTCGTATTCTTTCCATCGTTCGTCTGTTCCTTCGAATCACAAGACGCCGCATGGCTAGCTGCATCATCACTCCCCTCATTTGTTCTCTCATCTTGGACATTTTGAAAGTTTTCAATTCCTTTCGATGCAGTTGATTTCTCGGATTCTATAGCCATGTTCTTGGTTTCACATCTCTCTGCATAATTCTCTTCGTTACTTTCATTTTTCTTATTTTCACGTGAGCCATCCATCTCATTAGACTCTCCTTTCTCTGTTTCACTATGTTTTAGATTGTCAGTCGATGTATCAGTCGTATTTAGAGTTACTCTTTCCTCTCCAACTCCTTTTGTATCAGCACTTTCTGTTTCATTGTCTTGTTCTGTTTGATTCTTTGTTAAAACAGAAGTAGAAGAATCATTCGTTGTCTGATCATCATTTGCATCGACATTTCTATCATCTTTCTCGAGCTTTTCATCTGTAAATTCATTGGCACAACTCGTTTCATTTCTTTTAGAATCCGGTTCACTCGATTCAATGTCGTCCGTCTTGGCAGTATCTGATTCTCTCACATCTGTTTCAGAAACCACTTTTGTTTCGGTATTTCCTATCGTTTCAATACCTTCAGAATTAATTCCCCTTTACATCACTTTCACTTGATTTTTGATTTTCTGTTTCATCGCCCGCTTGATGTACATCAACCTTACTCTGACCATCCGTCATTCCCTCTTGTATTTCTTCCGACAACTTTACCTCTGTAGCATTTTCACTTTCATTTTCAATCTCAGATTTCGTCACTTCCTTTCCATCATTTATGTCTGCTACGGCCAGAGACAATCTTCTTTTCAAATTTGATTTCTCACTTTTCGTTTCTCGGCTGCCTCACCCTGTGGCTTGTCCATATACCCTTGGTTACTCATCTGTCCGTCCGTCTCGTACACGTCCGTCGTGTATATTCGTCTTTTCTTTCTTCGTCTCATCATTGCTCTTCTTTTCATCCAAATTGCCACCTCAATTGGATTAGGTCCAGTGGTGTCTGATGCAGACGTACTCGGCTCGTTATCTATAACTTCTATTACGTCATGTTCATTCTTTTGATGTTTTAATGTGGAGTTTCTCTTTTCTTGTGTATTTGAATTTTCTCTTTCATTTCCAGTGCTTGCCTTTTCATTTCCCGTAGGGATATTTGTCACACTCCGAATTATTATGCATATCAATACCTTCCACTAATTGCATATTTGGGGTAATATTGACTTTAGAGTCGGTTGACGATGCATTACCATTACAGTTATTTTGATCTTCGTCGGTGCTTTGTAATTGTGATATTTTGAAATTACTTGATTCGCTCTCTTTACTTTCATTGAGTTCATTTCTAGGATCGTCTCCTTCAATAATAGTTTTACTGGCTTCTTTAGATTCAGAAAAGTCTTCGGTCCTTTCTCTTGCATCAATATCAACTACGGCTTCATTAGAAATTTCATTTGACACATTTTCCTCAGTTCTGATATCTAATGAATCTTTAGTGTTTGTAATCCCAGAACTTATATTCTCGACTACTCCGGATGTTTGCTCACCGTTCGTTGTACTTGGCGATTCACTCCTTTTAGGGCCCACGCCATTTTCAACAGTCTTATTTGACGTATGATCGGATGTCACTGTCGGGCGTCTAAAGTTTCGAAATTGCAGCCCAACAGTATCTTCTTTTCCGGAATATCTATTAGAATTGTTCAAGCTAATGGAGTCCTCGAAATTCGAACATTTTGACGATTTTCCAGATTCTAAATAATCTCCCTGAGAAGTCTGATCGGCGTCTGAATTATCTGCTCCTTGTTTTGATTTGTCCGTTATAACTTTGTCGCCTTCAGTACATTTCAAATGACCGGAATGGTCAACTTCACTGTGAGTATTTCAATATTATTTCGTTGCAATTGATTTCTCGTTCACATCAGTGTCATCTGAAGTATAGTTCGGCTTTAAAATTTCACCGTTTTCGGTTTTGAATTTTACAGAGTTCCCAGAAACCGGACGTCTATTTTTACTGACAATGGAGCTGGAGGACGACACTCTTTTATAGTTTAGGAGGTTGGGGAATGAATGAATCAGGAGAGGTCCTCTCACATACCTGGCTATCCATCTCAGTGTGTCTGAAAGAAATTCATAATTGTCAGTAATTAATTATCATATTTTCTCTATGAAAAGATAAAATCTTAATAAATGAGAAAGATCAAACTACAACGTTTTCAGAAAAAGTACGCGCTTTGCTATATCAAGCAGGAGACGTGTACTCTTCCCGGGCACCTGTTGATTTTTTTCTCTCGGGGATTTTTGCTCCTTTGCAGAAGGTTTTAGTTATTTAGTTTAATTCAGTAATTTACGAGGTTTTTTTATGCCAATTGATCGTATGGCTTTTGGTTTTTTTAAATACTTGGATACTGCTTCCAATCCACTATGAAAACACATAAAATACATGACAATATATGAAGAATGAAGTCACGCAGTCATCTACGATTTTGGACACTGAATTGACAAAAGGCGTCATTCGAACATTAACCCCATGAAAACAAAGACAAAATAGCACAGAATACTCAAAGTCGAAATATTGAAATTGAAGTTAATAAAGTTAAACAAAAAGGAAGCACATGTGAAAAATTTGTATAAAGTAAAAGTTATCTAATAGGTGATCTTGGGCGGGTTTTTACACAACTTCGGTAATACCACTTGTTTAGGGTAGAACTTTTTTTTCGAGAACTTCTCCATTAGAGTTCATGACGTTGCTTTCAAATGTATGTCTGTAGGTGTTTTAGTTTGTTTATCTTGACTATCGGTGTCTTATTGTGTATATCTGTCTCTATCCGACGATTCATCTGTACGCATACAATTCTTTGTGAGTCTTGAAACAAATGCATTTCCACAATAGACTTCAACGGCGTAGCTCTGCCTGAAAAAGTTGAGGGGCACAACATCCCAAAATTTCTAACAAGCAAAAAAAAAAAAAAAAAGGGGGGGGGGGGTGCAGCAGAGATTTAAAAAAGAATTAAAAGAATATGGGTTTTTCATGTTCTGTATGCAGAAATTTTAACAGTTCTGGTGCAATTCTAAATATTAAGTACAGTCATGAATAAATGTCTGGCGAGCGGTAGCGAGCCAGGAAATTTTTTGAGCAAAATATTGACTTATCAGAAAATACTTTCTATACCCTCTATCATTAACAAGTACATGTAATAATATTCTATATAGTTTGAATTAAATGTCTTCATGTACATTGATAAAGTAATATATATAAAGGATGGAACAGAATAGCTAAATTGTTCAGAAAGTCTTTAAAGAACTGGCAAAGGGTAGCGAGCCAAAGAAAAATTTTGAAAATTGACCAAAAAATTGTAGATTTATGGTACAAAATGTTGCTATTTTAAACAGTGTAAATGCATCATACAATTTTGTGATTGAAAGGTGGGGGCACAAACATGGTCCCCCCCCCACTTTTCAAAGTGGGGGGGGGGGCGCTCTTTCTCCTACGCCCTTGGACTTCAAGCATTGTGCTTGGTGTATATGCATGTATCTTCTAGTTTAGTTTAAACATATTCTATTGCATATTAAGACAACAGGACAAGATGCAAGTTTTCACAACTTAGAATAATCCTCTATTATCCTTAGATGTTCATAATCTTAAAGAATCAGATGAGTCGGATCGGTGATCTTCCAAAATTCCATTGCCTCACATTTTAAGAGTTGAACAAATCTCATTAGTCTAAACATGAAAGTTTTGAAATTCATTTGAACATTTATATGTGCATAGGAATTGAGCTTTATGTTTGACTAGGGTAAAAGCTTTCTTCTTATCATCATGAAAGATATTTATCAACTCGATTAAGGAAACAAAGAAGTGGTTATCTGATATTCAATGATTTATTGTCTATGTTTTTGTACGTATCCAGGTTGCATAATGTTTAACCACACAACTTTCTTTTTTCCCTTTGTGGACACATCATTTTACTGGCAGAGGAAACGTCGAGATATCTGATAACCCACGTTTAATCTGAAGGGTTTATCAAATGAGGGTGCAAATAGAATGTAAGCAGAAATATTGTTTGGAGATTCGTTCTGATTTTAAATAGATTATTGTGGGTATTGGGCGAACTATACCAATTTAAAAGGTGAGTGATGCATGCCTAAAGGGAAAAAATGAGAAAGCGTTTTTTTTTTCCCTTGCTTTTCAAATTTATCACTAAATGTACATCAAATTTGTTATGGTAATTTAAACTACATTGGGAGTAAAGATATTTAATTTGATTTGTACGGCTTATTGATAAAAATACATTCGATATGTCACGATTTTTTTTTTACTAAAAGTAGATAAAACTAGATAAAACTAAATAGATAAATAAATAAACATTATTTATCTGATTTTCAGTCACACTTAATATTGTCTCCTCAATTTGAATGATAGCTAGTCGTACACGGGATACGTATTGATATCAATGACGGGATCAGAATGTGATGTGGTGCGCATCAGTTAATTTTTAAAGATAAATCACTTTGAGGTACCTATCTGACACCCTTAAATCGATTCCGGATTTATCTGTGAGAGCCCTTTCAGATATCAAAATTAACTTTGGGCAGCCATTTTAGGAGTTGGTCGTTGGCGGATCCAAAGAAGAAGTTGAATGAATCAGAATGGACTTTTTTTTTAAATTGTTTGAATTGCGGAACATGTTTATCGTATTATCACAAAATTCCAAGCGATTTTATTCTTTCTTTTGATACTATTATAAGAAACAATAGATTAATGACATCCCCTCCCCCCCCCCCCCTCTCCCTCCTTCTTCCATATCTTGGATACGCGTCTTGAAGTAATTTTTATTATAACCTTATAGACTGAAACTCGTTTTCCATTATAGTATCAATTATAAGATATGTATGGAAGGCATTTATAATCACCATATTCTTTGTAACTTCAATATTCAAATATGTCATCGGGATTTCATGTTTATTGAAATATTTGAAAAGAGAACTTGATTTATGGCTTAAAGTTTATTCCATTTTGAGTGTTTGTATTAAGTGACGAGCACGCTCTCCAATGATAATGTTCTGATGATGACATTGGAGCCGTATACCCGAGTATTAAATCGAAAATCTTGTTTCATGAAGCTTTCATTTGGATCAATCCACTAGACTTTAACTTAGAGGTAAGTGGTATTTGACATTAAACTAGAAAGGTTTCTTGTTGCGGTTGCAACAAGAGTGTCTTCCTCCTATACAATTTTTGGTTTGGAAATATGAAGGACGTCACATTACATGTATTTATATTATATATTTAAGTTTTCAAATAGCAGTAACATTAAATTTTCAAACCGATAATTGTTGGTGAGCAACCATTTGATTTGGGGGGGGGGGGGGGGGGGCAGGAGTTCTATTGCCAGCCGGTAAAATTTTTTCAGCAATTTTCTGAGCAGGCCATTTTTTTCAGCCATTACCAGAGTCGAAGAAAATTTTTCGCCGGTTCTTCGGGCCGGATTTAAACAAATTGTCAAATGTTGTGAATGTCTGTGTAAGTTAAACTCCCCGCTGTTACAGAGTATGAGTTAATAACCGTTCTTTCAGATGTCTCTTTGCAATTAGCGAATTTCAGACAGATTGTATGATGTTTAAATAGAACCTTTTCTAGATTTTTGTGCCTATGCGTATTAGGTCTCTGGTAGATACAGCTATGTGAACAGTTTGTATTTATATTAATTAATTTTTTGACTTTAAATTGTCTGGCACAAACGGCCAGCAAAAATTTCCATATCATGCAATGTATCCTTACTTTTGCATGGTCCGGGAAAAAAAAAATTGCCGGCCCTTTGGGCCGGAATATTTTTTTCAGCATTTTTCAGAGCCGGGATTTTTTTTTGCAAATTCTTCCTGCCCCCTTCCCCCATAAAAAAGGCGAGCTCGTAGCTGTAGAACCAATTTTCTTGAGAAGAGAAATGGTAATAACAAGTTACGTTCAATATATATATATAAATACCATGAGGTTCTCGCTGTGCAGGTTCAAATTTGGACCCCCCCCCCCCCTTTCCCTTTTTTCAAAGTTTATTTTGAATTTCCATCATGGCGACATCGTTCAATATAAACAGAACTGTTTTCGAAAAACGAGGGGAGGGAAGAATGTTGGAGAAATTGTTCATCAATTTGTAAATAAACCAACCGAAAATTATGTTCGAACGTTTGCTAGAATTAGAAATTAAACTTGATGTTCAAAATGTAGTTATTGAAGTTTAGAAACAGGTTTGTAGGTTAGAAATCGGAATCAAACTACCACTTTTTGTGTGTAAATTCTGGTTTGTAGCTGATCTCTTCTAAATTAATCAACTGTTTTAAAATCAAATTGTGTATATCGAAATGTATTTATGAAATGCATATTCATCATTGCCGTGAAATCGGAATTTGAAAATCTCAACACTGCTTTTCTCGAGTCGGACTCGGACTACCAATTTTAGTGTGCGCCCGATCTGTTGGCGTGAAGGTGTATCGAAATACCCAACTCAAAATTTCGATGCTCATATCTTTTCAACAGTAAGAGATAGGAAAAATCAGAAAGACTAAATAAGACAGATATATGGATAAAAAAATATAATATTGAAATTTTTAGGAAACTTCATAAGCTTAATTTTTGTTTACCATTATAAGCAAAAAAGTGTCTTCCTCCTATGAACTTCTGAATTTGGAAATATGAAGGACGGTGAAGGACGTCATCGTAATAAATCGTTACAGTGTGCATCTAGCTTTTCATATCTTGCATGGCTGTCGACTTTCAAAAAGAATGGAAATTGTAGATAGCAAAATACGAGA
Organism: Pinctada imbricata; assembly: GCA_033119305.1. Lineage (NCBI taxonomy): Eukaryota > Metazoa > Mollusca > Bivalvia > Pterioida > Pteriidae > Pinctada > Pinctada imbricata. Next base: position 64,288,864 of record VSWD01000011.1, on the reverse strand, counting down.
TATTTAAGCTTACAAATAGCAAAACATGAAATTTTCGGTCCTTTTGAGTAATTCGACGCTCCCGTCAAATATTTGAATCTACTAAAAAACATGATGAAAAAAATAACAGAGACCAAAAATAAAAAAGACCAATCTAGCTTTTACTCCAAACGTAACGTTGGAGAACTTTCATTGTCCTAGCTTACAGGGTTCTTGAGAAATCGCTGATCCAATTTTCCACGGTTACGAAAACAATAGGTCTTCCGACGGAAGTCGGAAGACCTAATTAAAAAAAAAATTAATGTAAGTGAGAGTGAATTTCATCATTAGGTTAGAATTGCATTGTGGCTCTCGGGATTTTCTTTACTTTCTTCTTCTTCGAGTGTTCCGTTTTGTTCCTTGGTATTTTCTTTGATGTAAGCAACCGATTCAAATGTAAACTGTACATGTATTCCATACGACAAAAAACATTTTAAGTTATGCTTTACCGAGTTCCTCTTAAAGCAGTCCAAGAAAAGTAGATTTTATATTTACTTTCAGGTATGCTTTGTTTATAGATTATATGCAGTTCCGATACTTCAGTGCTTTCACTAAGGCTTACCCACGTGACGAGATGATATAATGAAGATTTTGATCCTAATATTCTGAATGTATACTGCATTATTCTACTTAATCAGAACTTACAATTTGAACACCCCACCCCATCCCCTTCCTGGAGAAAAAAAGGCGACACATTAATGGAAGTCCATGGATATCTTTTCAAAACATTGTTATACGTCTATCATGTTGATTTCATAAACAAATTAGGGAGATGCAGTTAAGAGAAAGCCGAATAAATGATATTTAATCCCTCTTTCCTATCCAAACATACATTTTGTACATATTGCCAACTGTTGTATAATTGGCCTAAGATCTTTGGTAGACATTTGTCCTTATTGCAGGCGAAAGTTTGTTGTCAGCAGTGGGAATCGGCTACGCTATCACCGCAACTCATTGTGGATTCGTACTGTTGAGATTATTTGTACATTTGTCGTTTGTTTAGAGTTATAATTTATAATTCCAAAATGATGTACATTTTAAGTACGACAAAGACGGTATCTTACTCCCTCTCTTAATAAACTATAAAAATAATCTCTTTATCTCCACCAGATAAAGGTAGATTTAAATATAAAGGAGGTTTTATTTATCCAGCATTAAAATTGTCAAATTTTTCTATTTATTTTACAGATAAGATTTCAGAATTTTATCTTGGCTCAATATTTACGGAAGCTCTCAGTACTTCGTTATGACACATTTAACAATACTTCTCACAAAGTGTATACTCCATACTAGAATAGATATTTAGGATTAACACGCGCGGAATCCAGTTACATTAGAAAAATACCGATCTTTCAAATCGAAAAACAATAAAAGGTGCATTTAAAGTTCTGATATTTTGAATTTTGTCGTTTCATCGCAGTAAAGGTTCGAAATTTAAACTGAAATTGAAAAGACTTGAGTTAGTGAATTAGGCGGAACAAAAATTTCTTTCCACTGTCATTTAAAAGAATTTTAAAATTGCTTACAATGATCGTCAATACAAACAAACTCTAGCTGTTTCTTATTATAGAATTATTGCTTAAATCGTTCAGAAAGCGTGTCAATTATTCAGAATTTTTTGGAACTTCACTTCATAAGGTAAGCGATGTAGTTAGGTGCAGTTTTCTTTACCATTTTGGAATCTTGCTTGGAATCTGTGTATAGATATCTGGACAACTATACCATTATGTTTATAATTATCCAATGTCTTATACGAATCGAATGTAACTCAATAAAATATGTCATTTATTGAACTGTCATCCATGGAAACCATAATTATCACCCATTAGAAATATTAAAACTAATTTATCATTATATTTACTTTAAAAATTGCCAATGAACAGGAATACTTTTTTTTGGGGGTATTTTCGTTTGAAAATAGGAGGAGGAAAAGAAGACTTTTTTAAAAGTTAGTCACATTTTAAAAAACTTAAATGAAAATAGAATTTGATGTGCGGATGGAATGGGGAAAACAGGCATTCTGACAAAATCAGGGATCCTAGCCCCCCCCCCCCCCTCCTCCCTCTAAATCCAAACATTTCATAACATCTGTCTTCTTTGGCTGCTGATGTTATCAGCTCTGGTTATGCTCCTGTGCAGTAACAAAATTAATCAGATAAGAAAATGTATTCTGACTTAACATCCTCGTTAATAAAAAGTTTGCTTAAAAGTTTAAAATAACTTCAATAACCATAAAATGCTAATATAACGTAAAAGTAAAATTTTGAATGATTTTCATATTTTATTACTCTCCCTCTGATACCAGAAATATGTAATTACTCGATGTAGCTATAGGTTACGACTTAAGTGCGTAGCAAAGTTCAAAATCAAACGATGAAATCGATTTTATTGATCTTCCAGCAATGCTAATTATATTTTAATTATCAAAGCGTGAACGGAGAGATTAGTTCTATGCACATTTGCATTAAGGTAACAGATTTGACGAAATTCAAACAACTGAACAAAAGCAATAAACACGGGAATCCAATCACTATCAAATAAACTGTTTGTACAGGACCTCCAAACTTCAATCAATTTATTAGACGTTGTGTTTATCCGACGTGTGTCATTGCAATTTGATTTCAATTAATTTTTTCATTGAGTTTTTTTTTTTTTGTATCGAAAGTGAAGAAAGATCGAAACATTGAAATGAAATAACATATTTGCACGGATTTCCTCAGGGCGAACTTTTAATACCATCATGATAATAGATTTAATCATATAACTAGAATCAATTAGAAATAATTCATTTTTATCAAAGGATGACGGCTAGTATTTAGAAACCGAATGTGTGCCATTCTACTGTTTATTTCAGTGTAATGTAAGACATAATTATAAACAAAATTAATTCTAGAAAGTAAGGAGTACTAGAAAATTCTTGAAAACTTTTGTTCGATAACGTGACTGTAGTATTTGCTTCAGTTAAAAGGTTATTAACTGTCCTACATTTCAAAGTCAAGATTCTCTCGATGGTTTTTAAATTGTCTTCGAGACAATCATCATCATCATTATCATCATCATCATCATCATCATCATCATCATCATCATCATCATCATCAATGCCTGTATCCTCGCGTGGTGTTATTCTCTAAGTCGGCGTGATGTCACACAAAGAATCAATTAGAGATAAGCACAGAGAAGTTCCGAAAATAGTTGGGGGATAAACTCGGTGTTTATCATAGAGCATAGTGTATGGAAATTGCTTTATATATAAAATCTAACGTTTATATCAAGAATAAAACTACTAGAATTCATTGAAGGAACCATTGATGAATTAGCTCTTAGCTCCTCAAACCCCAATATAAAACGAGATTTGAAGAAGGAACAAACAAAATCACGGATTTTTCATAGGGCACACTGAAAAATCTAGAGGCACATCCTCCTGTAAACATGGCGGAAATTTGGTCATTTGACCAGTCCGACTTCAAGAATAGTAAATAGTATTTGGATGCATAAATGCATGATTGTGACGAAAAATCGTGTCGATAAACGATTAATTGATCTGTAAAACAAAACCCTTAATTCATCACTGAATCATGTTTGGTTAATATACACAATGTAGCTCGGCATCCAATTTCTATGGAATTCAATAAATAGTCCTCATGCAGTCGTAAAAAAGCCAATTAAATTCATGTTTAGGAATTTATTGCATGATCGAACCACGGTCCATATCAAAAGATGTAAAAATGAATAAGATTCCTCTGAGGATAATAAATATTGTAGGTGTTTAATCTATCAAACATTTCATAGATTGGATATAATATTATGTAATAGGGTTTTGATCAGCTTCTAACTTCCATTAATAAAATTAAAGCTTTTTTTTAATATCCAAGTACTGTTTTTTTATGCCCCCGGAATCACAGATTCGGGGGCATATAGTTTTTGGCCTGTCCGTCTGTTTGTCGATCTGTTTCTCCGAAAAAACTTTAACATTGGGCATAACTTTTGAATGGAAAGTGATAGAGCTTTCATATTTCACATGTGTATTCCATGTGACAAGACCTTTCCATTGATACCAAAATCTTTGTTCTCATGACCTTGACCTTGACCTTTGACCTACTTTTCTAAAACTTTAAACATTGGGCATAACTTTTGAATGGATAGTGATAAAGCTTTCATACTTCACATGTGTGTTCCTTGTGACAAGATCTTTCCATTGATACAATTTTTGACCTCATGACCTTGACCTCGACCTTTGACCTACTTTTCAAAAACTTTAATATTGGGCATAACTTTTGAATGGAAGGTGATAGAGCTTTCATATTTCACATGTGTATTCCTTGTGACAAGACCTTTCCATTGATACCAAAATTTTTGACCTCATGACCTTTACCTTGACCTTGACCTTTGACCTACTTTTCAAAAACTTTAAACATTGGGCATAACTTTTGAATGGATAGTGATAAAGCTTTCATACTTCACATGTGTGTTCCTTGTGACAAGACATTTCCATTGATACCAAAATTTTTGACCTCATGACCTTGACCTCGACCGTTGACCTACTTTTCAAAAACTTTAATATTGGGCATAACTTTTGAATGGAAGGTGATAGAGCTTTCATATTTCACATGCGTATTCCTTGTGACAAGACCTTTCCATTATTACCAAAATTTTTGACCTCATGACCTTTACCTTGACCTTGATCTTTGACCTACTTTTCAAAAAACTTTAACATTGAGCATAACTTTTGAATGGATATAGATAAAGCTTTCATACTTCACATGTGTGTTCCTTGTGACAAGACCTTTCCATTGATACCAAAAGTTTTGGCCTCATGACCTTGACCTTTGACTTACTTTTCAAAAACTTTAATATTGGGAATAACTTTTGAATGGTAAGTGATATGGCTTTCATATTTCACATGCGTATTCCTTGCGACAAGACCTGTCCATTGAGATCAAAATTGTTGACCTTGACCTTTCACATACTTAACAGAAAATGAAGTTTATACTAACAAAGATGCCACCAGGGGCAGTCGTGTTTCACAAACACAGGCTTTTTTTTATTATTAATATCAGTGCCTTAAAAAAACGAATGAAAACAATAATTATATTAAGTATCCCTGCAAGCAAAAGGTACTTGTCAGAATATCATGATTTGACCGTCCCTCCCCTTCGTACTATGCTATAGAAATGTCGGTAAATCTAATTATCTCTTTTTTCTTCGCGGTCTGAATGGAATGGTCAAGCTGAAAAAAAATCATTCTAATAAGTTCGTAGAATTTATAGGACTATGTACAACGTCCGTACTGGATATAATTAAATGCGAATTAAAGTTTTCTGAACATAAACTCAAAAATCCCCTAAAACAACAATAAAACAAAATGAAGCAAACAGGAATAACCCTCCCCCCCGCCTTCCACTACTGTAATGCTTTTTGTACTTTCTCTGACTTTCATCTTTTTTTTAAATTGAAGTACAGGTCTTTATTCATACCCCTTTGATACGTTTTCCCTCCATTTCAGGAAATGACGTAGGACGGCCACTGAGCATATAACCATGGGAATATAATGAGTGTTAATGGCTTGCCGTCCGTACATAAATCCACCACTACCACTTCCTTCGTGCAGTCCCGGCTGTACACTATTAGTCGGTCCGGAACCGGTGAAGCCTTTTACGTCATCATAAGTCCGCATCATGACGAAATCTTGTCGTACCAAATCAGAATCGAACATTGGAAGGCTACGAAGCACGTGGCTGATTTTGGTGTAGCAGTTTATAGAAATGTTCTCTATGTTATCGGAGGATTCAATATCAAGACAGCAAAACATTTGAAAACAGTGGTCAGGTAATACGTTCTAGTTGTTGTACTTTTCATTCAGTAGCTACCTACTTCAATCTTAATACCTTCAAACGTATCTTTGTAAATTCGACGTCAAAACAGGATCTCTTACGATACCTCATGGTGACTACCCCAGGTGCACAAAATATGTATGATAATATTATCCTGAAATATTCATTATGTGAAAGAAACTTTGGGAAGAATATTCCGCACTTGAATGTCATCATACTGTAATGTTTTTTTTTTATCTTAGATTTTTAAGCAAATGTCTGCGAATAATTGTTTTCCAGATATAATCCCGATGATGGACTTTGGAAAGAAGTGCAGTCAATGCCAACAGCCAGAGCCAAATTTGCAACAGCCGTACAGGACGGCAAAATCTTAGTATTAGGTACTAAACACTGAGCAATACTTAGTATACCGATGGTACATGCTTTGTTGCCTATCATTTCTTATACTTTGTTAATTTTCGTCAAGAATTTTCATGTGTTCTGTTTTTTGATTGGTTCATAGTACTTTATGATGCGACATAGACAGAAAGGTTCTCGACAGGGAATATAATTATGTAAACATCGCGTGACACTTTGACGATGCGGGACTATAAAATATTTTTCGTTTAACCCTTTTGTCTTGAAAAAGTCTCAATACCTTTTTCAAGTTTAATATTCAATAACATTGTTTCAGGTGGTGAAGGTCAGGACGGCAGAGTTACCTCCTCCTGTTATTCATACGATCCGGAGACGGATGAATGGACGATTTCCTCCTCATTAGTGTCGCCTAGAGCCAATCACGCATGCGTAGTATGCAACAAAGAAATTTATTGTTCCGGTGGGAGATACGGGAATAAAAGTCATAAAAATATCTGGTAGGTTATAACACTATATTATTTCTAAGGCAAGACTGAAATAATTATTTGTTCTTCAAATAAGTTTTATGTATACCTAATAATAGATACTTTTATACCTAATAAAAAGAAAAATATAATTCTATTTTCGCGAGTGTTTTGAGCACGCGAAATTAGATACCGCATTTCATTACATTTCAGTATTAAAATTGCACAATTTGATGCTCGCGAAAAATTCGAGTCATTGTGTATATCATGTACAAGCAGGGGTGCGTTGTATATGTGGATGTTTACTGGACATCGGATCAGATCCTATCATCACTTCGGCACTCCTCTGGATTCGCGTTTCCACTATTTTTTTTTTTTTTTTTTGTAGAATATATTTTGTTGCATCATCCCCCCCCCAAAAAAAAAAAAAAATTCAAGGAATTTTGATATTGGAGACAAGACTAATTTTAGACTAAGTTTTTTTTTTTTTTATTGTGACCCCGATTCCTTTCACTTTCAAATTGAAAACATGCATGAAAATTAGCTTTGTGTAGCCTTAATAGATAAATTTGTCCCCTTGTCCCATTATGTCGATGCGCTCTGGTACATGATTACTAATTGAACAGTTAATGAACTATGTTGAATTCTCGGAGGTAACTTTATTTTTTATTCTTGGAGAGTAATCAGAACATTATATCTCCTTGAAAGTAAAACAGATTACTAATTCATTTGCAGAATCATTGAATTGACGTGAAACAATAATAAAAAATTCATAGCGATTCGGTTCCCCATTAAATACATGGTTGATATAGAGTATTATTACCTTGGATGTTCAGCCTGACGGGAGATTCGGGAAGGACCTGTCTTTGATTTAGAGCAAATAACAATCGAATTTTGAAAAAAGGGCGTTTTGACGAATTCTACAAGTATACTATATACAAGAATTCTAACATATACATGTACATGTATATGTTAGAATGAGTCCATGGCAAACAGGTTCACTTTTAAAGGGCTGTCAATGGAAAACATTGTTGGATACGATAGTATAAACCTTATAAACCTATTGTAGAAAGGATCTAATGATACAGAATGAACATGAAGACTATGGTCGCAATACAAACGAATAAAGCATGCACAATCTGTCCAAAACAGAGGATTAAAAAGGTACCATTAGAATATTTTCACGGGCAAAAAAAAGCATATTTAATTTACATGTATATGAAATTTTGGCATAATGTATTGGCAGTTTTTTTTTTAATTTTGGGGAAGGTGTCTGTGCCTGTCCTATTTGGGAAAATTTGCGACATTTTGCTGAAATTGGGAAAATTTTTATACAAATTCTAACAAAAGTATAACCCTAAGGTATCCTTTATTAACACTGCTAATCCACTCATTTGCTTGAACTGAACAAGGGATGAATAAAAAACCTGATAAATGCACTTAGAAATGGGACATTTGTGGGAAAAATTGAGGAACTTTGGCAATGGGAAGGGGCCAAAATTCGGTTCTAAAGCAAGGGAAAAAACTAATTGAAAAAAAAGGTAAATTTCTTTTCTGAAATTATTAATACTTTATTAATAAAACATGGTTTGACAATCAAAGAAAATATTTTTGAAAGTCTCGAGAGTTACATGTACCTTCATATTGATTAATGTTTGTGATGACGTTACAATTTGGATCTATTTTTGTGAATCCTGTCTGAAGCAAATTGTTTCTTCTACTAAATATTATAAAATTGGAATCCTTCAGCATATATGACTTGATGAAAACTATTTCCCATCGTCTAATGATTCATTTGAATCCATTTGATAAAAGGATATATTGTTTTGGTTGTTCCCATGGAAACTTGTATCATTTCCTTGATTACAACATGTACAACAGAACAAATACTCCAAAAAGTACACATACTCCAGATCTATTAAGCTTAAAAGTTGGATTATTCATAAAGTAATCATATTGCTACAAATGTCATGTAGTAATTTCAGATGAAAGCCCTTCTTATTTCTGAAATCAGGGGATCGATTGCTTTTTCAATACCATCAGTTTTGAATTAAACTTAAAAAAAAAACATTCTGGCCAAGGTTTAGAGTTTGAATAATTGACAGAGTATACATGTATATTTTCAAAAGGTATTAATCTTATCAAAATTAATTTAAATAAATTCCGAGATGAAGTCGTCATGACGAAATTACAATTATCCTATGTCTGAGGTGAGCTGACTAGACAGTTCTGTGATATAGTTTTTAAACACCTCTAACTAATGATTGTATTTAAGTAGACCAAAAGTGGAATGTTTCTAATAAGAAGAATTTCTCACCTTAAATTGTCCAGATTCCTGAAGTTTTTTCCCTTCACCTCTGGATACTAAGCCGCCTCATCCTCTGCATCATAACTTGTGAATGTTGTGTTCATAAGGGAAGCAAAAATGTTCCAATAAGACCTATTACATCGATTAAAACGTCAGATCCATTAAAATCGTCACACTGTTACAATCTAATATCATCTATTGAAATCTTCATTCGCCTCAGTGTAATAACACAAAATAAAATAAAGATCAGAAACGTTGTCCCTTTCAATTACGGCGTCCAATCAACGTGATTTTTATATTAGATTGCGTCATTGCGTGAAATTCGCATTCAGAACAAAATCCCTTTGACCTTACGTGGAGGCAATGCGTTTCTCTGCATGATTACTGTACGATTCACTTAGGATATGTTTCACCTCTAAATATCATCGATTTATCTGTGTTGCTTTACTTTTTATTCACTGCGTTCTCAGCGGTTTATTTAAGGGTTTACTGGTCTCTATTTCATTTATTATTTCTATGAAATCTCATCCATGGGAACGCGGGTCATTTTCCGTCTCAAGGTGTATCAACTTTCAGATACTATCAGGTACAACTCGCCGGAAACATGAATTATTCAAAAAAGAAATTATTTTGCAATCGGTATCGTAAATATGAAAAAGCCATCTAAACCGGAAAAGCATACCAGAACACTAAATGATAAGTTTTATGACGGGTATAATAATTAGATTGCCAATAGAAACAACATACCTAAATAGGCAGCAAATTGTTTTTAATTAATATATGACTTCTTGTTTACCTTAACGACGAAATATCGTGCTGCAAGCTGGTTATTTGATTAACTAGACCCATGGAAATAGCTTACTTAAAGCATGTAACTAAACAGAGAAAATCAGTGATAAACAAATATTGAATGAATTTCAAAACTTCACCATTGCAACGAAAAAAAAGGCAATTTCACAGAAATTTAGGTACCATAACATTTGATTTACATGTTGTATATAGAGAATAAGTGTCTTAATTTGTGTTTTGTTACGGGTATGCAACACACAGCAAGTGCATTTATCGTACATGTAATGCGCGTTAGCGCATTTCATGCGATAAATGCATTTGCTGTGTGTTGCATACCCGTAACAAAACACAAATTATGACATTTATTCTATATATATGCACCATAGTTGTCTGTTTCATTCTTGTTTTCTGAAATTGCTTTTTTCTAAGTAAAAGGGTGACATTAAAATTCATTTCACCGCGGGTTCAGTTTGCAGGTTAGAACAGCCGTCGCGGCATGTTTCTTTAGATCTTATGCATTATGACGTCACGAGTGTTAATACACGAATTGCAGCACGTTTCTTTCAATAGTAACATCTCAGGGAATTACAATGGTTGTGCATATATATTTATTTAACATGTTTGTTAATTTTGATTCGAGAAGGAAAGAATTTGATGGTGTTTCCTAAATAGTTACCCCTTTTTTTGTCTATCGTTCCCAGAGCTAAAGAACGTACGTAATTCTAACTTTTGTATTTATCAATATTTACATTACTAGTAGATTTCCCATGTTGAACTCCCATTAGACAACTAGAATTATATTCCAACAACTTGGGTTGCCTATTGTGACGTCACGCGCACATTTTGAAGTTGGGAGAATTTGCCAACGTTAGAATGATTCGCTGTATATAAGCAATGCTCGTGCAAAAATTTGGTCTCTTAATTATATTAGCAAAAATGTAAATATAAGAAATGACTCAGACTGTCTTACTTTTAGTGTTCATGGGTGTATAATTCTGGTTGGCACACGTGCAAATTTTCCAGAATTATACACCCATGAACACCAAAAGTTTTTTTTTTTTTTTTTTTTTTTCCATAGATATTTCGTGTATAAATACTCTATAGTTATACAATGATTTACATATATGTTCATCACCCATCCTGCAACCTTCCTATTAAATGAACACGTACATATTCATCTTCATTCTTTTCTTTTCGTTACCCTTTTCACGTTCACTATGCACTTCCACAACCCCCTCACACACTATATACCTGCCTGACCGAAATACCGTCTGCTTGACCAACCATGACGACCATGCACATGATCACGTGACCAATGCCCATTCAATTGTCTCAATGCTATATAACTCTAATAAAAATAGAAGTTAACGAAAACAGAATGGGCATTGGTTTCAAAACACTAATATTGTACAATACAGAATATTTGCAAGATAGACTGGTAAATAACAAAACTTTCTTTAAACATCACATTTCTATATGCATGTTTAATTACCTATTTATGCTATTTACGAAAGTGTATAAGCACAGTAAGCATATCAAAACTTTCATGTTTTTCTTTGTTATTTTATGTATGGACGTTCACCAAAATCCTGGTCCGGATGCCATAGATTTATCAATATTTCACCTTAATATACGTAGCGTTAGACACAAGATATCTTACCTTGATGACTTGGCTCCTGATTACGATATACTATGTATTACCGAATCGCATTTAGATGAAAATGTCACTGATTCAGATTTAGTAATTGATGGTTTTGATATTGTAAGAAGAGACAGAACAAATCATGGTGGAGGAATTCTTATCTATGTTTCCAAAAATCTGTTCTTTAAACGCCTTCATCAACTTGAATCTCAAAATACCTCATCGGAGTTTGTTTGGATAGAAATTAAATCTCGCTCAGAAACTTACCTTCTCTGTACTGCATATAGAGCACCAAATATCGGTGACTTATTTTGGACATCCTTTGAAAATAGTTTAGATGCTGCCTTTGATATGAATCCTAATATCATCATCCTTGGAGATTTGAATGTTGACCTACTTGTAGAAACTAATCATAAACTAAACCATATAATAAATCATTACCAATTGACTAACGTTATAAAGTCCCCTACACGAATTAGCGATGCGCGACAATCACTTCTTGATCCCATACTCGTTACTGAGTGTTCGAATAGTTTCGCAGAAGTTATCCCCACTGATCGCAATATATCTGATCATGAAGCTACCGTAATTGATATTCCGTTATCTAATATAAACCCGAAATCTTTTAAAAGAAAAATTTGGAATTATGAAAATGGAGATTTTGTAACATTAAACAACAAAATAAATGAATTCGATTGGGAATCCCTTTTTGCAAGTTGTGAAAATACTGACGAAGCTTGCACAAAATTTACTGAAATATATTTAGCTTTTGTAAACGAAACCATCCCATCTAAAATAGTAACAGTCAAAACAACTGATAAACCTTGGTTTAATTCTCGCATCAAACGTGAAATTAGAATAAGAGATCGTTTAAGAAGAAAAGCAAAAAAATCTGGTAATGAATCTCATTTAAGACAATATAAAGATAAAAGAAACCATGTAAATAACCTAAAAAAATCAGCAAAAGAATCTTTTTATCAAAATGTTGACGGCTTTGTAGATCACCTATCTACACAGAATTCAAAAGGATTCTGGAAATTAATTAATACTTTAACAAAATCTATTGGTAAATTGGAAAGTATTCCGCCTCTTCTAAATCCCGAAAATCTTGAATTAGAAACTGATGAACAGGCTAAAGCTGAACTTCTTAATCGGTACTTTGCAAGTATATCAAATATAGATGATTTAAATGCTGATGTTCCCGAAATTGACATGAAAACCTCTAACCATTTATCCAATATTTCTATTAGTGAATCTGACATAATTGATATATTGAAAACTTTAAAACTCGGTAAAGCGAACGGAATAGACGAAATCAGTCATCATATGCTGAAATTTACAATTAACTCCGTAGTTAATCCACTTAAATTACTCTTTAATATGTCTCTTTCATCCCATAAATTCCCATCCCTCTGGAAGAAAGCTTTAGTTATGCCCCTTTATAAAAAAGATGATAAACATTTACCCTCAAATTATCGCCCGATCTCTCTTCTTAGTACTGTAGGTAAAGTGTTTGAAAGGTGTCTCTTCAAATATCTCCACAATTACATGTTAGACAATAAACTTTTCTATGAATTTCAATCTGGATTTCTTCCTAATCACTCCACTACTTATCAGCTAATCGAATTATATCATCATATTTGTCTTAACCGGGAAAGAAACGAGCATACATGTCTAGTTTTCTGTGACATATCAAAAGCGTTTGATAAGGTTTGGCATCGTGGTCTGATAAAAAAGCTTTCATCTTTCGGTTTTTCTGGTCATCTTCTAGATTTTCTTCAAGACTATTTATCGGATAGAGAACAAGCTGTCATTCTAAAAAATCATCGCTCTTCCTTCTTGAAATTAGGCGCTGGGGTTCCCCAAGGAACTGTTCTTGGTCCTTTTTTATTTTTAATATTTATAAATGACATTGCAGAAAATCTCATTAGTCTAGCTCGCCTCTTCGCGGATGATACTTCCTTACTTCATTCTTCTAAACAGATAAACGACATTGAGCGTACAATTAATAGTGATTTAGAAAAAGTTCTTGATTGGTCTAAAAAGTGGTTTGTTACATTTAATCCTGCAAAAACAGACATTCTAGTAGTAAGTAATAGATCAGTTCCAAATTTGAATATCATATTCGGAGACTCACACCCAAATATAACGGAAACACATAAACATTTAGGTATAACATTTAGTTCGGATGGAAAATGGACAGCACATATCAATAACATCAGTAACTCAGCCCTTAAACAAATAAATGTTCTTAAAAAGCTAAAATTCACATTAAGTCGCAAATCTCTCGGAAAAATATATACTACTTTCATACTACCTATTTTGGAATATGCCTGCGAGCTCTGGGACGGATGTAACGACTACGAAAGCATTAAACTCGAACAAATTCAGTACCATGCAGCCAGGATTGTAACTGGTTTGCCTCTTTATGCAAGTAAAGAATCTCTTCTTCGCGAAACAGGGTGGGAGACATTACAAGTCCGCAGGGAAAAACGCAAATTATCTCTCTTTTATAAAATACAGAACGGTCAAACACCAGAATATCTAACAAATCTTCTCCCTGATCGAGTGCACCAATCAACTCCTTATAACTTAAGAAACAGTGATGAATTCCGACAACCTCAATATCGTTTACAGAGCACTATTAAATCTTTCTTCCCTTCAGCTACTTCACTTTGGAATGATTTAGATTATGAAATAAAAGTTCAGCCATCTTTGAAAGTGTTTAGAAAATCCCTTTCCTCTTCATATCCATCACAGCAGGTACCCGAATATTTTCTAGTTGGTGCTCGCAAAGACAATATTCTTTTAACACGACTAAGAAATGCTTCTAGTAGCTTAAATGATGATCTATATAGAGTAAACCTCGCAAACTCGCCAATATGTTCTTGTCGCTATCCCATTGAAAATGTCTACCACTTCTTCCTCGACTGTCCACTATATCACACTCAGAGAACAACTTTAATGAATCGCTTACGTCCATTTTTAAATCAACCTATTAGTCTGGACCAACTTCTATATGGCAAAGATGATCTTACAGTCACGGACAACATATATATTCAACTAGCATTACAAGACTTTGTTTCATCAAGTGGTAGGTTTTAGAAACTGTATCTACTTCAGAGGTTTTCGAGTATGAAATTTAGTCAGGCAAAATTATTTCCTCCTTCACCCCCCCCCCCCCTTCCCCTTTTTCTCCACTTAATTTCGCTTTACTCTCACCCTTCTGGATTCTTTTCCCCTGCACCTCAAAATTGGTTGAAATATTGTAATTATCATCATATCTGTTCATGCCACTTGTGACATTTTGTTGTGTTTATTGTGTTGTACTTGGAGAGGGCTGTCTTAATGTTGTAAAACTTGTTGCCCGATCCATTTCAATGTTTACGTTGAATAAAATATGTTTAAACCACAAAAGTAAGACAGTTGTTTCTTAATCGTACCAAATGCATCAATTGTAACCTGGTAACAGATCAAATAAAAATGAGGATGAGAACTCTCTCACAGCTGTGTATCATGTATGGAAAAGACGTAGGCAAATGCTGAATTCCAAGCAACCAGAAGTGACGAGAGTAAAGACCGACACTATTAGACCATCTTAAACTACCCCATCAATAAGCAGCCACAGTCACGGTCACGTCAAAAAAGGCAGCAGAAGCGCCAAAATTTGCAGCAGTCACGTCAAAAATTAGAACAATTACGACAAAACTTAAATTAGTCATGCAAATAAAAGAGAACAGACACGCCAAAAGTGAGAACAGTCACGCCAAAAAATGAGAACAGTCACGCCGAAAATGAGAAGTAATGCCAAAAATGAGAACAGTCATGTCAGAAATGAGAACAGTCACGCAGAAGAAATAGAATTGCCACGTAAAAAAATTAGAATAGTCACGCAAAAAATGAGAACATTCACACCAGAAATGAGAACAGTCACACACGAAAATGGGAAAAGTCACGCCAAAAAAACTTGAACAGTCATGCCAGAAATGAGAACAGTCACGCTAAAAATGAGAATAGTCACGCAAAAAATTAGAACTGTTACATTCATGACAAAAATTAGAGCCACGATAAAAATGATAGAAAATGAGAACAGTTACACAAAAATGAGAACAGTTACGCCAACAAGTACCAACAATCAAAATGGTAAAAGTAGTATACTAGTAGTATTACCATTGAGTGTACTTCCTGTGCCGACTTTTCAGAATAATTTTACAAAAAACCAAGCAAAATAAAAAAGAAATGTATTTAAATTTGTTTTGTGTGGGGGTGAAGCTAAGAATGTAACTAAAATCTAAATGAGGTACATCACAGAATATTATAGGATAAGATTGTCGATACATCGATCAGTATCTTCAGAAACATAGTAACTTTGGTGTATTAATGTAAAATCAATGTCCGTCGGTAATCAACACGCCAACCGTGGTCAGCGATACATGTAGCTGGTATTTTACAGCCAATAACAGTGTATCTGACACGGAAAAGACGACAAGTAGTGTAAAGACAGATAGTTTTGATTTGAATGAGTTGCACGGTGATCCAAACAGCTTGAAGGTGGTGGTCGTTAAAAAAGATAATGTAGCAAAATGATTCTAATAGAACAACTTCTTTATTAATACATGATGTACTTATATTAATGATACTTTTATGGACAGACTTCTGTACAGTCAGACGTAATGTTAGGTGTCCGAGAGGAGTCGGCATCTCCTGCGTGTTGCGGTAAACACAACGTCCGTGCCCTGTTCCATCTATTGAATGTCACATGGTTAAATTGACAATTTATATTTCAGGGTGAAGGAGGGAGGTGAGTTGGAGGATCTGGGAAGGCCGTACCCCCAGAAGCTATCCGTCCCCTCGATAGAGTGGCAGATATTTTATTATATATTTAAGGGTGAAGGAGGGAGTTGGCTGGGAGGATCTTGGTAGGCCGTACCCGTCCCACTTGATAGACTAGCGATGACCACATGTCACATGGTTTTATTGATATCTGTATATTTTAGGGTGAAGGAAGGAGGGGACTGGGAGGATCTTGGAAGGCCGTACCCCAGAAGCTGCCCGTCCCACTCGATAGACTAGCGATGACCACATGTCACATGGTGTTATTGATATCTATATATTTTAGGGTGAAGGAGGGAGGGGACTGGGAGGATCTTGGAAGGCCGTACCCCCAGAAGCTGCCCGTCCCACTCGATAGACTAGCGATGACCACTTGGAGGAGACAAATATTCTTTGTCGGCGGTAAAGTTCAATTTCATTCGTTCTATCTGACCCCCAACTTTTAATGGAATGATGTTCCATTTCTCGTTTTCTTGTATTTAATCAATTTAGGTTTCTATGTTAAATCTCTTTTGAGTGAATTTAATTAAAGGCATCTTCTCTGTTATGAAAATTTAACTCGTATATTTTTGAACTACATGAAATCTTATACAGGCATTAAAAACGATAATGTACGCCTTTTTTCCCCGAATACGATGTTATCTTTAACAAACATGTAGGTCTACATGTTTGTTAAAGATAACATCGTTATTCATTAAGGTAATTAGCATTGAATTTCATACAAATCACAAGCTGAAACTAGCCTGATTGAAAAAAGAACGATATTTGAAAGCCAGATAATACATCCAACATTAATCCTGGTATCAATGGAAAATAAAATCGATTTTCCTTTGACAAAAAAATGTAATTGATTTGCTCATTTTCATTCTAAAAAAGGTTTATTTTACGGGATTGATGATAATTTTTCATTGTAGGAGTATATTGTAAAAAGGATAGAAAGGACGAAAAACGTAAATTCCTGACTGAAGCCCGGATGTTTTCATATACAACCAGCGTGTCGGCCATGAGCTCATCACGTGACGAAGCAGACGATGGGGAAGATGAATACATTCAACAAGAATTTCTGTCACCATGGAGATTAGATTTACCAAATATGAATTTTGGAAGACACAGTCATGGGGCAATAGCTTTAGGTACATGACACTGTATAGCTGTTAGCTGAAATAGTTGAATTCTCTTGGCAATTCACGTGTTCAAATGATCTATAAAGAGGATATTTCTGTATGTTCACGCTATCAATATGTTGTGTCACTTTCATTTCATGTTTCAATGAAACAATCAAATAAAAAAAAGGATATGAAATACAGTAGCAATGGAGCCTAGCTATATCATGATCATTTATACATAGAAGCAGCTCTCTTATTACAATGTGCACAGTGTTTACTGTCACCATTATTTTCAGTGCTGACTTCAAGGTAATCCCATATGGTCATTGATTATTGATGAATATAGGTTATGTCAGATCATAATTTATAAAGCACTATTGACGAAGAGACGGAAAAAAATTCAATAAATTGATGAAAACAAAAGGATTCATCAAGCGAATAGAATTCTGCGTTCACAAAGTTCTGCTTTCATTATGAAATAGATATAATACCAAACCATCCGAATGTAGCTGTGTCCATTCATCTTAAACTTGTATTAAAAACTTTCATTGTTGCTCATAGCTCATGAATACTTTTTACATTTGGTTTCGCTATTCATGTACATGTACGTACGTTATGTTATATTCAAGGTAAATTTAAATACGATTAAATGTGTGACAACAAACGATTTGTATTAATAATCAGACAAACGGACATACTAACTGAAAGATAGACAGCATTGTTCTCGTTGTCTTGTTTCTATGACGATTCTTTTTATCTGACGGTTATATATATATATATCACACTGATATCTTTTTTTTATTTTGAGCAGGCGACAAGATCTACGTGTTTGGAGGCAGCCAATTAGAGAGTGGCTTACAAGTTAGGGAGGTGGAGTTTTTCGATTTGTGTAAAGGAGTATGGGAAGAGGACTTCCGCTTCCGGAAAGGTAAATTATAAAAGACCAAATACGATTAAATCAAAATTAAATCCACGTTGTGTGTCTATTATACATGTAAGATGAAATTCGTACCGTTTTTGCTTGTTTCTCCAAAGGATTGTTATCGTTATGTTACATGTTATGTTACATGTTATGTTACATGTTATATAAGATGTTATGTTACATGTTATGTTATGTTACATGTTATGTTTCGTGTTATGTTACATGTTATGTTACATGAATACTAATGTTATGTTACATGTTATGTTACATGTTATGTTACATGTTATGTTACACGTTATGTTACATGTTATGTTACATGTTATGTTACATGTATGTTAATGTTTTGTTACATGTTATGTTACATTTTATGTTTCATGTTATGTTACATGTATGTTGCAGGGTATGTCACATGTTCTTACATTTTATGTTACATGTTGTTACAATTTATGTTACATCTTATGTAACATGTTATGCTACTTGTATGTTACATGTTATGTTACATGTTACATGTATGTTACATGTTGCATCTTATGTTACATCTTATGTTACATGCTATGTTACATCTTATGTTACATGTATGTACTTAGATATTATTATAATGGTAGTACATGTAGAACATGTTTCATATGAACTGTGAAAAGCCAACGCAGATTCAAGACAGACAGTAGAAAACAGTTCAACTTTGGTAGGTGATTAGGCTATGTTATGAGATCTTTTTGGGTGAATTATTGATGTTTCTAGGAAGTATACAAATCAATCTTTATGGTCATACCCCATTTTGCCCTTCAAACATGACAAATGCAAACATTTCAGATGCTACTTCTAACTGAAAATTCGTCGGAAGCCTTGTCTTTCTATACATATATTCTCTTATGACCTGTAAAGGGGTATCATACAGGATATTGCCGCTCTTTTTACATGTGCCTATGTCCAACAACACTAGGCTGCAGTACCCACAGCAAAAGTAACTGAATTGACATCACCATTGAGCACAGTAACTGGTCTAGCTATCAAACAGGAGATACTTACTCATCTCGGATAATTGATATCAATCACTTGACAGGGCTTCACCTCGGGTAATTGATATCAATCACTTTACAGGGATTCATCTCGGGTAATTGATATCAATCCCTTAACATAGCTTCACCTTTGGCACTTGATATCAATCACTTTACAGGGATTCATCTCGAGTAATTGATATCAATCCCTTTACAGGGCTTCACCTCGGGTAACTGATATCAATCACTTTACAGGGCTTCACCTCGGGTAATTGATATCAATCACTTTACAGGGCTTCACCTCGGGTAACTGATATCAATCCCTTAACATAGCTTCACCTTGGGCACCTGATCTCGTTCACTTTACAGGGGTTCACCTCGGGTAATTGATATCAATCACTTTACAGGGATTCATCTCGGGTAATTGATATCAATCACTTTACAGGGATTCATCTCGGGTAATTGATTTCAATCCCTTTACAGGGCTTCACCTCGGGTAACTGATATCAATCCCTTAACATAGCTTCACCTTGGGCACCTGATCTCGTTCACTTTACAGGGGTTCACCTCGGGTAACTGATATCAATCACTTTACAGGGATTCATCTCGGGTAATTGATATCAATCACTTTACAGGGATTCATCTCGGGTAATTGATTTCAATCCCTTTACAGGGCTTCACCTCGGGTAACTGATATCAATCCCTTAACATAGCTTCACCTTGGGCACCTGATCTCGTTTACTTTACAGGGCTTCATCTCGGGTAATTGATATCAATCACTTTACAGGGCTTCACCTCGGGTAATTGATATCAATCACTTTACAGGGATTCACCTCGGGTAATTGATATCAATCCCTTAACATAGCTTCACCTTAGGCACCTGATCTCAATCACTTTACAGGGCTTCATTCGATTTTTTTTTTCACTTACGAACATATTACCATTTTGTAGATACTTCGTGTTTCTATTATAATCTACTTCTTGTATACAATTAAATCAAGGTACATGTACGTCCTTGATTATACATTTTCTTTCCTTTCAGGTGACGTTTCTAATGTGACTTGTGCAATTCTAGAGGTTCCTTACAAACATGATGAACATAAACTTAATGCCAAATTAAAATGGGTCATGTGGTAGTGGAATATTTCATCAAATACTTGACATTGTATGTCTTCATGTTGATTCATTGTTTTCAACTATATCAACTATATCGTCGGCATATTCAAGTTAAAAAAGATATGGCGATGACGTCTGCAACTTAAATGATGAATGCATCTACATCCAATTGTATCAGTATATTTTTCTTGTTAAATTATTGTTGACAATTATTCGGAAGTTTTCATTTATTATAATAAATTATTTATGTTTCATTTAGTTTCATTTTGGTTAAAGCTGCCATAACTTATGTGTTTTAGGTTTATATGATGTATATTTTAAATGCAACCCTTTTACATGTAATAAATAGATTAGATTATGAAATGTTTGTTCATCTTACATAAGGAAAGTCACAATTTTATCTACTTTATCTAGATAAATATTGAATCAAATCTATTTCATCCATAAGCATGTGGCTTATTTTGTAGCGTAATATTATGAAGGATAAACTTGTATTATTTGGTCAAATTACATTGTTTAGATTGAGGATCACTGACGAGGGTTAAGTATCCGAAACGTGCATGTCTGGTCCATGCTGCATATTTATCTGTTCTTAAATGATGCTATTGAATTTGAAGACGTTTAACATTTGTATTGATGACAGTTCAAAGTTAAAATATTTTACTATCATGACAATTGTCATCAAACGATTCATAATTGCAAATATCGTACTATACAGATAACATATAATAAAACATCTAATCTATAAAACTTGTCAGACACTTTAAAATCAAATGTCATCAATTAAAAGATAATCCCAAAAAGTGAAATACTCAGAGAGGGTTATGGGCAACCTTGATTATCACAGCCATGCTTTTAAACATTTAAAATATGAAATATAATATAACCAGGATGTAACGTCGATTCTGATTGGCTTGTGCGCGAGTCGTTTCTTTCCGATAATGACCGCTGAGAGAAGACTCGGTGTGCTTTTTTTTTTCCTGATTTATTTTTTTACAACAAAAATGAAAAACAGGTCATTCGTTTATTCTTTACAGTGGCGGATGTAAGATTTCAGAAAAATGGTTGGGAGGGGGGAGGGGGAAGGCGAAGTTCAGATCAAAGAGAATCGTTCACAGAAAAGCTGACAGGAAAAAAAAACCGAATCGGATAATTTTATTAAAGGGTTAGTGGGTTGATTCTAGTTAGTGATTTTAACTGTATGTACACGAGGTAGAGTATTTTACTTTCAGTTATATGAAAACTTGCGAGCGTAGCGAGCCGGTAAATTTGAAGGAATGAAGTTCTCATTCTGTTTAAATTCAGTCATCCAAAATCAAAAACAACTTTATTCTATATTGGCGAGTGGAGAATCTTGGGAATTGACGGTTACATTTTGTCCTATGAATACAATCTCTCTCTCTCTCTCTCTCTCTCTCTCTCTCTCTCTCTCTCTCTCTCTCTTTCTCTCTCTCTCTCTAATTTCCCATGATCTAGTTTTGTTTGACCAAAAGGGGAAGGGTGGAAAGGTAAGGGCACTGTAACCCCACTATCCACCTGTCTGATCTGGCCTCGGTCATTATGTCATTGTATCCCCACTATCCACCTGTCTGATCTGGCCTCGGTCATTATGTCATTGTAACCCCACTATCCACTTGTCTGATCTGGCCTCGGTCATTATGTCATTGTAACCCCACTATCCACCTGTCTGATCTGGCCTCGGTCATAATGTCATTGTTACCCCACTATCCACCTGTCTGATCTGGCCTCGGTCATTATGTCATTGTAACCCCACTATCCACCTGTCTGATCTGGCCTCGGTCATTATGTCATTGTAACCACACTATCCACCTGTCTGATCTGGCCTCAGTCATTGTCATTGTAACCCCACTATCCACCTGTCTGATCTGGCCTCGGTCATTATGTCCTTGTAACCCCACTATCTACCTGTCTGATCTGGCCTCAGTCATTATGTCATTTTAACCCCACTATCCACCTGTCTGATCTGGCCTCAGTCATTGTCATTGTAACCCCACTATCCACCTGTCTGATCTGGCCTCAGTCATTATGTCATTGTAACCCCACTATCCACTTGTCTGATCTGGCCTCGGTCATTATGTCATTGTAACCCAACTATCCACCTGTCTGATCTGGCCTCAGTCATTATGTCATTGTAACCCCACTATCCACCTGTCTGATCTGGCCTCGGTCATTATGTCATTGTAACCCCACTATCCACCTGTCTGACCTGGCCTCGGTCATTATGTCCTTGTAACCCCACTATCCACCTGTCTGATCTGGCCTCAGTCATTGTCATTGTAACCCCACTATCCACCTGTCTGATCTGGCCTCGGTCATTATGTCCTTGTAACCCCACTATCTACCTGTCTGATCTGGCCTCAGTGATTATGTCATTGTAACCCCATTATCCACCTGTCTGATCTGGCCTCAGTCATTATGTCATTGTAACCCCACTATCCACTTGTCTGATCTGGCCTCGGTCATTATGTCATTGTAACCCAACTATCCACCTGTCTGATCTGGCCTCAGTCATTATGTCATTGTAACCCAACTATCCACCTGTCTGATCTGGCCTCGGTCATTATGTCATTGTAACCCCACTATCCACCTCTCTGATCTGGCCTCGGTCATTATGTCCTTGTAACCCCACTATCCACCTGTCTGATCTGGCCTCAGTCATTGTCATTGTAACCCCACTATCCACCTGTCTGATCTGGCCTCGGTCATTATGTCATTGTAACCCCACTATCTACCTGTCTGATCTGGCCTCAGTGATTATGTCATTGTAACCCCACTATCCACCTGTCTGATCTGGCCTCAGTCATTGTCATTGTATCCCCACTATCCACCTGTCTGATCTGGCCTCAGTCATTATGTCATTGTAACCCCACTATCCACCTGTCTGATCTGGCCTCAGTCATTATGTCATTGTAAGCCCACTATCCACTTGTCTGATCTGGCCTCGGTCATTATGTCATTGTAACCCCACTATCCACCTGTCTGATCTGGCCTCGGTCATTATGTCATTGTAACCCAACTATCCACCTGTCTGATCTGGCCTCAGTCATTATTTCATTGTAACCCCACTATCCACGTGTCTGATCTGGCCTCGGTCATTATGTCATTGTAACTCCACTATCCACCTGTCTGATCTGGCCTCGGTCATTATGTCATTGTAACCCCACTATCCACTTGTCTGATCTGGCCTCGGTCATTATGTCATTGTAACCCCACTATCCACCTGTCTGATCTGGCCTCAGTCATTATGTCATTGTATCCCCACTATCCACCTGTCTGATCTGGCCTCGGTCATTATGTCATTGTAACCCCACTATCCACCTGTCTGATCTGGCCTCGGTCATTATGTCATTGTAACCCAACTATCCACCTGTCTGATCTGGCCTCAGTCATTATTTCATTGTAACCCCACTATCCACGTGTCTGATCTGGCCTCGGTCATTATGTCATTGTAACTCCACTATCCACCTGTCTGATCTGGCCTCAATCATTATGTCATTGTAACCCAACTATCCACCTGTCTGATCTGGCCTCAGTCATTATGTCATTGTAACCACACTATCCACCTGTCTGATCTGGCCTCGGTCATTATGTCATTGTAACTCCACTATCCACCTGTCTGATCTGGCCTCAATCATTATGTCATTGTAACCCAACTATCCACCTGTCTGATCTGGCCTCAGTCATTATGTCATCAAAATGACCCGATGAGATGAACTTGAACATATTTCGAGCTTTTTTTTTCATTTATCTTCATTTTACATGCATATTAACAACACATGAAAACTTGGCTAAGAAAAGGGACGTTTTCAATGTTAAAGTTTTTTTTCCAACTGCACGGCGGTAATAAAAATCTGTTTAAAACCGCTATAATTATTAACTCTGATATTGTTCTATAGTGAATGCATATTCATGAATAAAATACTTGCATCTCATGTTAAGTTTCACCAAACAAGATATAAAGAGGATGTATGAATTTCACATTCATAAAAGAAATCAATAAAGAAGAAAGAAAAGAAAATCAGATTTCCTATTTTCAAAAGGAGTCAAAGCTGAGACCAAAGGAACTCGTTATCAGAAGAAATTCTAGAAGTTTCAAAGTTTTGAAGTATCAAAAGCAACTAAAAGTAAATATCATTCCATTTCTCTATCATATTATAATATATAAGATCGATGTAGTAATTAGACGAAACATGGATTTGATTTATTTTCTTTTAGATGATTCTTTCTCCCTTACACTCTGTAAAAACCGTAATCTACATGTACACCATAGGTACATAATAGAGATTCCTCTAGAAATACTTTCGTATTAATTAAATTTGACTGTAATTTTTAAAATGGCTGCGCACATAAGGCAGGGGTTTCTTGGTTGTAGGTTTTTGAAAGCGTCATTATGCATCTTTTCTTCCTTATTTTTCATCATATTTTCACTTATTTCGTATATATGTGTTACTAGTAAAGCTTGTTTACCATGTTTACAGCAAGCGGGACGTTCGGGCCCGCTTGCTCGTTAAGCTTCGCTATTACGTCGTATTTTTTGAAAAATTCTCATACAGAAATATCTCACTGACGTGATCTCCTGGGATTCCAAAGAATTACATTTTTTTATAACAAATCTACAGATAGGACGATTGATTATTGGATTGTGGACAAAGAAAGGTAACTCCTACATAAAAGTAATGAACAGAGGAACAACTCATAGATAATACATGCAGCGACAAGGTCTATAGTTACCCGGATTACGTGTGCAGTCCTTCCACCAATCTGGATCTCCCAAGACACGCTGCTGTTTCATTGACGCCACAAACAACGACATTTAAACGCATTCATTTTAAACGCTCTTGTTGTCTCCGGATGTCTGTCTAAGTGATGTCCTTAATGTGATGTTTTCATTCGTAAAAATTATGCTACGTTGGAGATCTTTTCTTCATACTTCATACGACACACAACGCTAATACATGTAAAATAACAACGCTAATATATACATGTAAAATAACAACGCGTTTAACAATTCAGTCTCACAAGTACAACTTATATCACATGTACAGTACTTCTTCTCAAATGTAGTTTTTTTTTTCTAGCAATGGTTGGTGTTTAATGTCACTCTTGTTTCTCAAAGAGGTACGTATCGCTGATAGCAGCCGCAATGATGACGTCATTATTGGAGCTGAAATTGAATGTGGGATTTGCCTGGGATATGGCGATTTTATCGTTCGTATAGTTCACAGACATGGCGTACGGACTGTTGAATTTGTAGTCTACTCCCATCTCGGTTACAGTCCGTTCTCCATCCTCGGTTTCTGAGATTTTTCCGAATCCTCGGTTACCCAATGCGATACAAAGCTGAGACTTCAGGTAAACTATTCCACAAGCATTGTCGCTAAGATACGGCATGTAGTCCCGTGACTTCTTTGAACCATCCATATTGAATGTTACAACTGAGTGTCGGTACATCGGTTGGTCCACAACAGCCAGACGATTGTTGATTAGATCGAATGCAATGTTTGCAGATGAAAGCATGGTGAATAAGGGTTTCCCTTCGTTGTCAAATATTATATCCCTTACTAATTCGTCGTGATAGTCGTAAACTTTAATACAACATGGCGAGTTGCGCAGTTGTGCACAACAAACAAAAATTTGTTTCAGTCCGCTGGCGATACCATAACATTGCTGTTTTGTGTCTATCTTACGTGTGGGAATCAAAGTGTCCTCTAGAGTGGATAGAAACTGGACGGTGTGCTGAATGGGGAGGGTGACAGCTACCTCATGGTCCTTACTAGACGTGATGGCAAATAATGTCGTTTTTGACGCCGAAAGCTTTATAGAATGAAGATGATTATTTTCTCTCGAAAACAGTTTAACCTTTTCATTGTTTCTGTCCACAAGGACGATGTTGTCGTTTTTCAGAAACGTTACCCCGGTGATCCAGCAATTGTAGCTGTCGTCTGCTAAGCGAGCGTTGAGACATTGCGTGGCTTTCAGCATGCTCGGTATCTCTTCCAATGAGAAGCTTTGTTGTGTAGCAAGATGGGGCTCCATCATACAAGATGACGTCATAACGGAGTCGGAGACAGTTAGTTGACCAAAATGTTTGTAGTCTCGAAGAAATGGTCCTAGAGTGGAACTCTGAGTAAATAAGATCTTGCTCTCTAGAGTGGTGCTTCTTATTTCGTCCAAAAGCGCTAATTCTGATTCGCACAAAACCTGGCTTTCAATGGAGGAATTTACGATGAACTCTGGACACTGGACTTTCTTCAAGACATCCATGCAGTTTCTTGTCTTTGTTGCCTCCTTGATGATTGATTTGCAGCATTTTAGCCGTTCCTCGTAGAGACTTGATCGATGGCTGTAAGCTTCGTCTAGCTCTTTGCAAAGCTCCGCTTCCGCAGCGTTTAAGTTCTTTATCATTTCCTCTTTTGCTTTGCGTAGTTCTGACTTCACATCATCTCTATTAATCATTAGTTCTACTGATTTATCTGTTAGATTCACCATAAGCACTTTTGCCAGTTTTACGTTAGCCATTGCCAATTTCGATACTTTTTCTGCTTTCTCAAAATGCACTGCAGTGACATCGGCCGATTTCACCACATCTTCACAGCTTTTATGGCAAAGAATAACGCAATCAACGCATAAAATTTTTGCATGTGTTTTGCAGTAATATTCTAAGTTTTTGTGGTGGAGTTTGCATTCCGGAATTATCTTCGCAGTTTCAAACCACTCTTTTGGAACCTCACTTTCCGTATCGACAGGCCATTGTACCATCCCTGACCCTTCGATAGGGTTAACATCCTCAAAATCTGAAGATGAGATAATATCAATCATACCTGCAACTATTAAATTGTCCTCTAAAAAGTCGCTCCAATTACCTGCATCTTCTTCGGCATTGCTTGTGATCGGAACAAATTCGGAACATGATGGGCACAAAAATCCACTACTTTCGGTTTCGGTGTTATGCTGTAAATGATCGATAACACAGCGTTTGCAAAAAGTGTGACCGCATGGTAGTAATTTGGGGTCCATAAAGTTTGACTCGCACATCTTACACCGGAGATTCCTGTTTTCCCCCAGTTTCCCTGTATCTGCGCTAAAATAATCCTCTATGATATCTTCTTCCTCCATTTTTATTTTTCAGTGAACATGCAGTGTATTTGTTATGCATGGAGCGCTTCGTAAGGCACAGCATATCTCGTTTCAATTGATTTGTTCCGCTTTGTGATATTAAAGTGCAAAGTACAGTACAGTTCAAAAGTACGAGTTTAACCCGATTTTAAAGCATGTTGAATAGAAAGTAACATAAATTTATGATATAAATTTTGTTCACGTATGTACCAAGCAACATTTTCAAATGTGTCTTTCCTTTTGGTGTGAAGCTACTGTATATTTATTCAGCACTATTTCAGCAAAGAGTACGTGTAGGTGCGGTAACATATTCACGGTGGGTAATCTCGCAACGCAGAACATTCGGTTTTTCTGGAATTTCGTGTGATAAAGATTATTCATCACAAAAAGGAGAATGCGACGCAGTGTAAGGATGCCGTTATTACGAGTTTTATCCAAAATAAGACAATTATATATATATTTATAAAGCTGAAAAAAACGATCGGCGTGATTCGTGTGGATGAAAGTGAAAGTAGAACACTAATCGTGTTTATGTACATGTATTATTAAAAGCAAATATTCTCCTTATTTTGGATACAATTCATAGCTAAGACATTCTTACACTGCATCACATTCCCCTTTTTGTTATAAATGATCTTAATTGCACAAAAAAAAACCCCGATTGTTCTGCGTTGCGAGAATACCCACCGTGAATATCGGTCCTATTTTTAAAGACGTTCTTCTAATAACCAAAAGCTCAAATATATATGGTAAATCAAGAACAGGAAAGATCTATTTTATTTCATAGCCCTATATTGGTTAATGAGATGTTCAAAACGTGTAGAACAGTGAAATCATTGACAATATAAAGAAACGGATGAAATTTTGGTAACAAAATTATGGATTGCCAGCCCTCGCCCATACAAATTGATAGATCGCGATAAGTGATGATTAATTATTCGATTATCATCGAAATTTTAGGACAGAATTGAGGGGGTAGCGCACCTAGTCCTTTGGATTTGGAACCTACAATTTGTTCCACGTACATTTTGTAGTACATATATACATTTTGTAGTACATACAGTATCTTTAGTTATAGAATGGTGATAAAAATTCAAATATTGCGCACAGGAGGGTCCATGAAGTATGATCGGCCGATGAAAAGTCTTAAAATGAAGCATAATTATGCTTCTTTGTTGAAAAAAAATTCCATTAAGTACATGTCTGTAACACATAAGGACGTAGCAGTTCATTTAATCTTTTTTATTCTTAAACGAAATTTGAATCGTAAACTAGTAAATTAAAAGCTTAATAGAATGGAAATGGAACCACCCCATCATCACGTTAATATTGGTTATTAAAAGAAATAATATTTTCTTGTCTACATTTTGGAGAGAACTGTATGATTGAAAGTGTACAACGGACATAAAGATAAAACGTTCTGTATCAACACGATTGAGTGGACATAGGACAGTAAAGATAAAATCGAGTTCATTTTATCACACGTACATAATGCATGTTACTGATGCAATATCCTGTTCAACAAAATGAATGCAAGAGTTATCTTTCTTTAGCCTTGGGGACTGATCAATGTATCCAAAAGTGGTTGAATTTTTAATAAATTAGACACCTTTTAATGGACATTGTTCATAATCGCGGACTTCCCCTCCTTTCTTTTTTCGCACTTCGGACTTGGTACTTGGAAGGGACTGTGTCACAAAAGCAAAATGTTGATTTTATTCCTATGAATTTTCAGTGAAAAAAAAAATTGTTTGTTTTAATGTATTATATAGCTCTCCAGTATCATTTCGTCCATTAAGTGGTCAGATTTTACTTTTCTAAATACACCCGATTTCTTTTATATGACCCCCTAAGTACGAAGTCCGGAGTGTGAAGCCCGAAGTACGTAAACTTGAAAAATGTCTAATTCTGGCTTCTCTAAAACGTAATTTACGAAGTTTCAAATCATTGAATAAATTTATTAATTTATTTTCTTTTTTTTTGGGGGGGGGGGGGGTCTCGTTTTTTTCTTCCTCTTTTGCTTTCAGTTTGACACATCAGATCTGTTTCTTTATCTTTTATTACGGTTAGACGCAATTACCTTTCCTAAATTTCTAAGGTATTCAGATTAAAAAATCCTTTACGTATTTGTATTTTCAATTTCTAATCTAATTCAATCCGAAAAATTGTATGTCATGGAGTTAAATCTTTGAATTCTTAAAAAACGAATGCTTAACAAAGTTCAATGCGATAAATCAACAATCTGGAAAAGAACATAGAAAATAGAATAATTCTTTAATCATACGTTCAAATGTCTTCCAAATGTGTCCCTACGATGACGAGCAGCCTCTCTCCACAATAAGATACAGTATATAAAAATCAATTAGAGTCGCTGGTATCAGGTGTGAAAATCACCAAGTCCTCTCAATCTAATCAACAAGAAATCTGTCTGCAGATGTGTCATCCACAACCTTATAGATCTATCCACCAGGTGCGAATCCAGGTCATTTTAGACACCAAGGGGTCCCATCCGGAGGAGGTACAGGGACAGAATATAAAAGCAAACAAAAAAAAGGGGGGTTGAGTATTCTGTCCTACATGTAATCTTAGAAATTATCTGCAATTTTTGCTCGACCTTCCAGATGGAAGTATTCTGACCCCCCCCCCCCGTCTTTTTCTGTCAACCTCCCCACTATCCCCGGGATTTCTGCGTGTTTTACGGTGAAATGGTATACTAAAATGCTGGTGAACAATCTTATTCATTAAGCATGGTGTCGGAGTTTTACGAGTTGATTATAGGTGTCGGATTCCCTATCATACTTGTATCCAATTTGTCTTTATGAATTATAGCATGTATGGTGTGAATTTCGTCACAATAAACATGATAAATTCTAAATCGATGACACGTGAAATATTTTAATTTCAAAATGAAATCGGATCTTAATGCATAATTCTGGATTTTTTATAGATTGAATATCAGAAACTCGGATAACATGGGAAAGTGTTCCGAGATGTCGAAAATTAGTGGGCTAGCTCTAACAATTTTATTCTCATGGCATTCTGCATTATGAAATCTACATATGTGGCGTAATGAAAAAGAACGAAAGCAAAATAGATTTCAGAATCTTCAGATTCAGATTGTTGAGAAGCACATCCATCTGTCACACATTAATCAAACAAAGGAGGGGATCTCCAACAACACCAGGATGCAGCACCCATAGTAAAACCCAAAATCACCCAATGCAAAAACACAGAGCAGACACGCACAGAAAGAGACGCAAAAGGGTCAAGGAACATCAACTCAAAACATAGAAACATCAAACACAAAAGACCACACGCAAACCAACGAGAGCAATGGGCAACCGGTGCCGACCCCTGACGGCTATTCGCCACTCAAGTAGCAAACGGTGTGGTTATCCTGACTACGTGCGCACAACCCTCCCACTCTCCGACCACCCAGAGATCTGAAAAAAACCATGACGCAAAACAACCCCCCCCCCCCACTGTAAGACGAACACACAAACAGACAGCATGACGAAGGCCCAAAAAATACTTAGATGGATTTGTAAATGGATATAAAAAAAAACAGGAGGCATACGAAATGCAGTCTGTGCTCTGATGGTCGCAGCGAGCCCATGCATGTGATCACCCGAGGAGTCCGACTGAAATTCAGAGAGGACAGGTGGCCGGGGCCCTGTCTTTTCCAAAGAGGTTTAGACAGGTAACAGTACTTAGAAGAAAATAAATGATAAATATATAAATCATTAAGTGCACTTGAGCAAAAGATAAATGAAAATCTGAAATGCGAATTAATCAAATATGAAAAAAAATTTTTTTAAGAAAATGTTTAAATTTAAACTTTATTAATTTTACAACGTTTAAGAAACAAGTTACACAACTTATATAAATGTCTCACGTTGGCTCAGATGTTGGCGTGAGGGGGTCCAAAGAGCAGGAGGAAACCGGAGTACCCGGAGAAAAACCCCCTGCAGGCCTGGGTGGGGGACCACCTACCCTTCCACACAAGGCCCTTTGCTGAATCTGAGATTCGATCCCTGGACCTTAGAGGTGAGAAGCGAGCGCGCTACCACTGCGCTAACCCAGAAATGTTAAAGAAGTAGAGGGTCAAGGAATTCAATCTTTAAAGCCACCGTTCCACTGCAATCCCGTTGTACCTACGACTATTCCCGACCGAAATTTTCACAAGAGCGGGTAAAACTTTCCCGACCTTTTCATTTTTTCCTTGAAATCACGCTCTATTCCCGACCGATTCCCGATCAATTTATGACCGATTCACGTTTCATTGCGGACTTACTCACGCTTTACCCGCTCTACTCACGATCATGTTGCCGACCAAGTCCCGTTCTATCCGATCAAACTCCGATCTATTCCCGACCAAAACCCGATCTATTCCCGATGCAATTCCGATCTATTACCGACTGTCCCCGACGCATTCCCGCGCAACACATAATTTCTAACTTAAACTGATCTCATTTTTCATCCAATGATCGTATCGACCGAGAAGAAGCCTACATTTCTCGTTTTGACCAAGCCTTACCCAAAAGTGTCGCGATCAAAATTTAAAAAAAATTCTTACTTAAAAAGTGGCATTGGATAGCCAAGAATCGTCGCCGCGACATTTTGGTAATAAGTATTTTGAACGAATCAATATCAGTGCAAGAAAATGAATGAAATATGCACAGATCCTATTTGAAGCGACGTTTGGTCGTAACTTGGTCATATAAAGCGTGAATAGGTCGCTAGATGGTCATGAAAAGGTCTTGGTAAGATCAGCAAACATTGAACCTTTAATGAATAGATCGTGGTAAGAGCGTAGAATAGACGGGTAAAGATCGGGAACAGGGCGTAATTAAAGCGTATCTTATGCGTGAAGAGAGCGGGGTTTAGTTAAATGCCGATCAAACCACGCTCAAGCCACGCTCTTTCCCGACCAGGACACGATTAACCTAGGCTGTACCCACGACTATCCCGACCAAGCGCCGACTATTTCACGACCACAAAGAGAGCGGGAACGTTTCCCGTATTCTTTCAACCGGTTGAAAGAATACGGGAAACTTTTCCCGACCTCTAAAGCGTGCCCGCTCTAATACCGATCGATTTTGGACCAACATACGCTGTACCAGACCAAGATACGACTAAGAGCCGTTCTCTCCCGACCTGGCAATTTTCGAGGTCGGGAATGAACGTAGGTACAGCGGGATTGCAGTGGAACGGGGGCTTAAACTAGGACTTTGACGAACATGGTTGATCTACTGATTAAAATGAATTGATAGCATTTGAAGAAATTTAATTTTTATAAAATGTGTACTTTTTCAATTTAGGCACGGTCCGTTTGATATTCGTTTGATATTCATGTCACTGAAACAATTAAAATGCTTAAATACATTATCAATATAATTTATTACTATTAACAGATACATGTATCACCATAGTGTCTACTTTTATATACAAGCGTTGAAGGAGAATTTAAATAAGTTTTTCACTAGTTTTCATTTCTACATGTAAAAACTTCCATCAGGCCCTCTTACATGTTACATGACCTTATATACATTTTGTTTACTAAAAATTATATATCGCATATTGTAAAAATCTTTTATCTCTCTCAGTTTAGAAGTGAATACAAGTTTTACATAAAAATAATGTTTGGAGTAATTTAAGTAAAAATAAAGAATTTCTGTTGAAAAGAACACAAAGTTAACATTCTTAATATTCACATCAATTGTTATAAAAAAATTTCCTTGCTCCAACTTTGCAAGAAAAAAATAATTTTGTCCCGGACCGGGGCGAAAAAAAAAAATCTTGCTCCGACAAAAAAACCAAAGCCCCCCCCCCCCCCTCCCCAGAATATCAAATGGACCGTGCCTTATCGAGAAATGGTTGAAAAATAATGTCCAATTGAGCCGCCTTGTTTAAAATGCCATCAAAGCACATCTTGATATTTAGCATAAATGAAATTGCAATTCTCTAAAAAAGATACATGGCATTTTGTTAGATTTCGACGACTAAACACCTTCATAAATCACGGTTCCCGATACGTCCTAACCAGTAAGCGCCCTACTCTTCTCCTTGATATATTTACATGTACCAAAAATGCCAATAAAGTTTCGTTATACATTGAAAAAGGTATGTGAGGCCGAAAAGTTGGGGGGAAAGAGTTCTTTATTAGCGTATAGTTTTAATTATTTGTTCCCTCTGGAACCTTATACATAGACAATCAGTTCTTTCCATTTTATAATTGCAAAGCATTTACGACGATTTTGGAAGTAATCAGACGATCTTTAGCAAGCTGGAGGTGGGACCAGGTGTCCGGGAGGAGTAGGCATCCCCTGTTGGCTAGCCGCACCCGCCGTCACCAAGATGAATGAATATATTACATTATAGAATTGCATCTTTTAAAGTGTCCGGGAATTATTTGCCCTTAGTTGAATTTTTTATAATATAAAAGAGTCAAATTAAGACAAGCAACACATCAGCAATTTCTGAAAAGTTGAGAAGAATTGACTATCATGGCGTTTTAGTGCCCATTTTCTCCTTAAATCACAAAAACCTAACTTTGAAATATTTTGGACTGAATATAATAAATGTATTAAAAAATTATATTTTAATGTAGATGTCAGATCTTAGAGACTAAGTTTTTTCCCCTTCTTTTGTTTTCTTGAAATCTTAATTGTTCATTTCCAGGAAAAATCTCCCGAGTTAGTTTATAACATTATCCTAATGGCCAAAAGACAAAAGATACTCTTTAGAAGATTAATTACTCATCTTTTTCCATGCCTTAATCCCTTAACTTAATGACAACGTTTATGAAGAATTAGCAGCCTCTAAGAAAATGTCATAAAATTTAACAGAAGACCGATGACAAATAAAATCAATATAGAGAGAAAACGTCATTGTCTGTTTCGGGATGGAATGAGCATTCGTTTGACCAATCAGAGGACGAGAAATTCTTCCTTAGAATGTATAAATAGTAACTGTTCAAACGTCTCATGAAGGTATCAAAATATTTGTTGATTAAAATAGTTTACCGACTTTGAAAGTTGTAATATTAATCAGTACAAGATATTGTTTCAAAAGGAAGAAATCAGAGGCGATTCGGCCTGAAGAATTTTATTCCTACTTAAACAGGTACGTAAGAGTAATCTTGGCGTTTTTTTGATTAAGTGAAAACAACAATTTAAGATGGTCATAGAATATGGATATTCTATTATGAATTTTAAACAAATAATTATGCCAAATTTTAATTTAAAAGAAAAAATAGTTACTCAAACGTATTATCACTTCTGTTTGAAAAAAATATCGTCAATCTGATTAAAATCATAGACTTTATATAACCAATATGTAACGGAATAAAAAAATAAAAGAAAAAAAGAGAAGAAACTCCAAATTTCTAATAGGTTTGATAATATTATATATACGCAAATATGACAAACTATTTCAAAACTTAAAAGAAACAAAAATTAATAGATTTTATATAGCTATTATTTATTTTTTCGATGTACATTCATTTTTTAAACATTTTGAAAGACTTCAAGGTAAAATAGATAAATGCTCATTTTATAGCAATTAAAAAAGGTGCTCGAGAGAAAACATAAAATACTTAGCCCATTCAAATGTATATGTACAAATACTGAGCATGATATCCACATTCTATATTTTTCTTTAAAGAGGACATCAAAATATCAGTTTTAAATCTTATGAAATATTACTACAATCGCACCCTTTAAGATTTTTTTTTTACAGAATTTAGGATCTTAACTATGTATGCTTTGAAAATATATTTTTATATTTAAATAGAAACATACACACTAAACTAAATTTCATCAAAATATTGAGGACTATCTAATAAAACTGACAATCAGTTACATTTGATGTTTGATTATTTTTGTTGATTAATTTGATACATGTAACCACTAAAACCTTCTTTTTTTTTTCAACGTATAAACTTCTTTTTACCAGTATCTTTTGCGACTTTACCAAGGGAAAGTATGGCATCCTGGCAAACTTTTCCACATTTTAAACTTCTCTGCTACCACTGTTACAGTACATACCAGTAGGACTCCATTCCGGGTACTGTCCAAGTTTCAAAAAAGAAGACTGGATCCTGACCATTTGTCCTATCTGAAAGTTTTTCGGACTTCTCAGATTGAGCCAGTACAACGCTCTTTAATATATTTGTGGTGTAGTCTTACAGTCTTTTTTAATACAAAAAGATCTTTTACCCAAATTGTGTTGTTGGATCCTATCCGCCAAACAAGACGGCCGTCATCGGTTGTGATTGACAGTAATATATTTTCAGCTTATGTTTAACATATTTATAGTTATTCAAGTAATGATGCAACAAGAACAACAAGGTAATGCCAGTTTAGATATAGAAGAGCAAGCACATTCTCATGAATTCTTATCCCTCCGCTCTCTCGATGATAGATCACTCTATCTGGATGCATATCTAAAGAATTTTAGATTAGAATTCATATATGTAAGGGATGGAATTAACAAAATTTATGTGTTAGAATGTGAATGCTATAGGAAAAAATGAATTTGGATAAAAAGAAAACAAGACAACAGTTAAATAAAAAGGACTGCACGGAATTTCACAAAAACATATTTTTTCAGGAAACCTCGTAAATTCCATTTCTTTACATTCTTGAAGAAAATTTCAAACCAATGTTAATGCACCAGACTAATTGTTTAGGATAATAAATACGCATCATTGGTACTTATAAAATGCCGAGGTGATTGTTTAGGATAATAAATACTCACTATTGGTACTTATAAAATGCCGAGGTGATTGTTTAGGATAATAAATACTCACTATTGGTACTTATAAAATGCCGAGGTGATTGTTTAGGATAATAAATACTCATCATTGGTACTTATAAAATGCCGAAGTGATTGTTTAGGATAATAAATAATCACTATTGGTACTTATAAAATGCCGAGGTGATTGTTTAGGATAATAAATACTCATCATTGGTACTTAATTATAAAATGCCGAGGTGATTGTTAAGGATAGTAAATACTCACTATTGGTACTTATAAAATGCCGAGGTGATTGTTTAGGATAATAAATACTCATCATTGGTACTTATAAAATGCCGAGGTGATTGTTTAGGATAATAAATACTCACTATTGGTACTTATAAAATGCCGAGTGATTGTTTAGGATAATAAATACTCATCATTGGTACTTATAAAATGCCGAGGTGATTGTTTAGGATAATAAATACTCATCATTGGTACTTATAAAATGCCGAGGTGATTGTTTAGGATAATAAATACTCACTATTGGTACTTATAAAATGCCGAGGTGATTGTTTAGGATAATAAATACTCATCATTGGTACTTATAAAATGCCGAGGTGATATTCAGACACAGACAATATTTTTTCATTATATCGCCTTCTGGTTTTATTTTTATACGCCCGTGCGTGTGTCCGTCCGTCCGTCCTACCGTCCGTCCGTCCGTCTGAGGTCATGTTGTCCGGACTTTTTTTTCTGAAACCTTTCAAGATATTGGATTGGGACTTGGCATTTGACTTGCTACATGTATAAAATGGCATTAGATCCAGATCGATTTTCGGGAAATTTGACCTATCTTAAGCAGAGTTATGACCCTTGAACATAGAAGTTTTCAACAATTTTACAGTTTCGCGGACTTTTTTCGCAGCCTTTACAGCTATTGAATTGATACTTGATATATGCCTGTATAATTGATAATTACATATCCAGTTCATGTCTCGGATAAATTGAACTATTTTTAGTAGAGTTATGGCCCCAGAACTTAAAACGACCAACAATTTTTACAGTTTTCTGGACTTTTTTAGCCTTCGCAGCTACTTGAATTGAATTGAAACTTGGGATACATTTTCATAATAATGAGTTACCGATCCAGTTTTAATTTGCAATTAATTGACTTCTTTTTTGCAAAGTTATGGATCTTGAACTTAGAATTGCTCTCAGTCCTATGACGTTCAATTTTACCATGTTGGCTGACGTTAACAAGACAAAGAACCTTCTTTTTTTAAATATGGGGTCAAGGGTCAAAGGTCATTTTGTAAAGGGGATTTTTATTTAATACTGTTTTTAATTTAAAATTTTTCAAACACACGAAGGACACATGTTCTTTCATATTTTTTGACGCATAATTCAGAAAGTATGTGTAAAAGTCAAGTTATATTGGAACGAAATCTGGCATAATTCCATTCACGAAATTAAATATGAGAAATAAATTCCCCGACGGGCGTATCTTGCAGTGTCGGCGTTGCTATTTTTTAATTCAAATTTCTGCATTTAATTTGCAGAGAGTGCGCAGCTCCAAATTTTGCGTAAGTTCGATTCAGTAGCATAGTAATAACAAAGTTATGACCAAAATAGCATTGAAGGGATGGTGCTAAGATGTTAACCTCCTTTAATTTGATGATATTTTGGATGAAATGACAAAATTCTGAAATAGCAAAATAATATATTTGCCAAAACAAAGACAGAGCTGGACAAAAGTAATTGTTACACCTTAAACATACAGTCACGGGGAACAAATTTACCTGCTCCGAACTGCAAAAGGGAATAAGTGTTTATAATAATACGGAAGTGTTCTAACTCTTTACCTTCTTAATGAAAATTTCAAACCAATTTTTAATGCGCCAGACACGTGTTTCGGAGAATAAATCCTCCAAAGGTTATTCAAAAATTGTGTTTTTGGACCCGATCTGTAAAACAAGATCGCCAATGGATTGTCTGATTGACTGACAAATTTTGACAGCGGAAATGAAACACATACATGTATCTTATAAAGACTTAATAAAAGTAGGCCTCTTGTTTTTGCTTTACGTGTCAGATAGAAAACAGAGTATATTGAAATCTAGGTTTAAATAATAACTTAAAGAAAGATACCCCCAACATTTTGACGTTGCACAAGGGAGAAAACGGAAACAAAATCATCACATTGAACTGACATGAATCAAACAAGGATGTTCATTTTTCCTCGGAAAAGTTACAAACCTATTCATATACATGGATAAGTTAATGGACAAAAGTAATACCTTTTTATGGATAAAAAATTGTTTCAAATAAACATGGCATACACACACACTCACCCTCACACAAAAAGGATTTTTTCAATTTCTCCGACAAAAAAGACCGAGTCTCTTTTCTACAGCGTAAGAACAGTTTTAAAAGAATTACAATAAGATCATCCTGTAAGAGCTTCAGATCAAAGTTCACAGGATCCAAAGGACAGATGGGGAGAGAAACTTTTCTTGACAAATTAGGAAAGTAAATTCGATTTCCAGGCTAAATGAAGCTCTGTTTTCCTTCGGGATAATTTAAATAATTACCATGATGACTCCTGGCCTAAGATGTCGGTATTTCTGGTATAATTTTCTAACAATGTTTGTTTGGGCTTGACCTGTGAGGCAGATCAAGATGGATTTTGACTAATTCAATTTTTATCTAACCTTTTGCTTAATGGAATGGTTAATTCCAATTTGATACAGTATTTGGTTCATGCGAACCAGATACAACGAAATGAAACATATCAAAATGTCTGATAATCATGTTTCCTTCATTCTATTTTTTTCTTCTTTCAATTTCGTTTTTTAATTATTTGTTTGGTTTTTTTCTAGTAGAAGTAATGTATCATAGATGTAGGTAAATCTAAATTTTAGTGATCATTATTCAGCCAATTGATTATAGGAATAAGAAAATAATTCTCTGACAACTCTATATATTTATTTGTGTCCCACTGCATGGCTAATAACTTATTCATTTGCGGCTGATTTAAAACTAATTTTCTCATTTTGTTCGGGAAATGAAATTGAAGGCAAACACAAGTTCTCAGCAAATATATTATTTTCGGTATTTCGGTATTTTCACAGTCAAATAGCTTCGGTATTTCTGTATTTACTGGACGTAACTTTCACAATCTTTGGCCATAATTCATTGTCCGGATTGAGGATCACTAAAAGTCTAGTTCATGCTGCAACTTATCTTTTCTTAAATGATACTATGAAGAAGTTTAACATTTGTACCACTTGGTGAGTGTCACTGCTGATGGACCAAGACCGATCAACTTATAGTGTCCTATGACAAATTTGAAATATTAAAAACATTTAAATTTTTTTTGAATGACTATAGTGCGAAAAACTCTGGGATATGAGGTTGAGCGTTAAATTTCTTCAAACGCATTCGAAAATTTCTGTTCATAAAATGTTCTCGAAATTTCTGAAAAGTAGCATTATATCCCATCCATCCTGCTACATCTTCATTAGTTTGGACAAAACTTTCACACTCTTTGGCCATATTACATTGTTTAGATTGAGGATCAGAACCCGAAACGTGCATGTCTAGTCCATGCTGCAAATTTATCTGTTCTTAAATTATGCTGAGAATTTTAAGACGTTTCATTTTAATTTTTTATCCTAGTTTCGATTCCATGACTGTAGCACAACATACGTAATTTTAATTTTATTATTTGAGAATTTATTTATTTATTTTAACAACTTTGATATTGATACTGCCCACGTTTATTTTTGATAAATTCCATTTTTACACTAGATTCTGTGAAGATTGTTCATCCCTCTTGTTTCTATGGTATCATGTTATTGCCGCCGTCTGTTTGTCCCCTTTTCGTCTGTCTGTCCTCTTTTTCTCGACTCCACTGTTCACCATGTTTACACTGTAAGGCTAGGAGTTTATCTCCTATGTTTGTTATGTTCTATATTTTCAAGAATTTTACTGCCTATTGATTGTGATTTTGGTATTCTGATTTAGAGTTATGTGTGTTTTACTTTCAATCGCTGATAACAGCACCGAGTCCCATATGATGCTTTGAAACTTCAACTGTTTTAGAATACATTTTAAAATAGTTGCATGACAAATATGGATAATGACCATATCCCCGTCCGCAGCACAAAATCGACAATTCAGAAAATCATAAACCGAAGGCATACCAAATCAGGATAAAACAGGAACCAAAGAAAACAAACAAAAACCTCCACCAAATGAAAAGAAGCGAACTCCCGATATGGGAGTGAGACCAGGTGCCTAGGAAGAGTAAGCGTCTCCTGCTTGCAACACCCGCCGCTTCAATTCGGTAGAACTGTCACATCCGGTTACTTCCATTTGGAGGACATAGAGTACAATCTTGGTTGGATGGTTCAAATGATCTATGACAGAATATCATCCACCATTCTGGAGAGTGGGACATCATAGTGTATGACGAGTTCCCCATATCGACCGTAGAACGTACTTCCTCAGTGACGAAGTTAGTCGGTCACAAACATATCCCTGACTGAGAAGCTTATCTGAAAGACGTCTAGCTCTCAGAACAAAATCCGTATATTTGGTACTTGCTCTGGCATAGCGTATCAACTGAGATATGAACACGCCATAAGCAGGCGATGAAGGGATTTTGCTTCTAAGAAAAGGAAAGTTTGTAATGCTATATCATAATATATATAATAATGCATATTATACAATCATTCTGTTTATTTTCATTTATCCTAATTCTGAATTCTAATACTGATTTGTATCTCCTGTTGCTCAATTACCATTACTTCCCCTCTTCCATCTGGAAAAACCTACAGGCCAAACTATTTTGTCCCGAAAAAGAAGAAATTAAGAGATTCATAGCAAGTATTCTTATATTGTAAGCTTTGGAGCACTCCTGCGTTTGAGGATAGTGTGCACATCTTATCCGACATTTTTTTTTCCAATAGCGCCATATGAAAATTTTGAAATCGGATTTCACCCGCTGGTACATATCTTAAATCCAGCATCGATTCTGTCTCTTATTCGTCTTTATTTAGCGATAAAAGAGGATTTAGAGATCGTCGAAATGCTCGAAAATTTTATCCCTCAGTTCGGCAACCTTCCCTTGTTGTAGGTGCCACTCATGTCGAGTGAAGAGGGCATATTGGGATCGTTTATTGTTCCTGAACATGCCCACTTACACTGTTCATAGCCATTTTATGCTTTCCAGATGATTGTGACGACATCGACTTAGTGCAGAGTAATCTCCCCTGAGATGGAGTTCTATACATTAGGAATGATCTCTAATTATCCCGTGCAAATTGCTTTATCGGTACTTTGGATTGAAGAGTTTTCTTAGACCTTTTTTTTACATTTTGTCGAGCTATCTATGGCATGTTGGGAAATCCAGCGGAGACACAGGGTAAACTGTATGAAATACTTCAGATGAGAAACTTTAAAAAATATATAAAGATCTATGAGAGATGAAGAATTGTGTATAAAAAGTATAGAAATAGAATTAATATGTGAAAGTTAATAAAGAAAAAACAATGTATTAAAAATGATAATCATGACCATATTTCAGAGTACACGAGGTCATGCACTAAAAAGTTCTGTACCGATATATAATATTTTTATATTTTTTTCATCTTGCCAAACAATTTTAATCTATTTGTTTCAGATTTTAATATTTCTGAAGAGATGGGGAATTAATATTTATTTTCTGGTGGTATGAGACAAAGATAAAGAGTATAATAAAAAGGATAAAGATAATGAAAAGTAATGATTAAATAAAAACATGAATGAAAACATAAACCATGCTAGACATAAACGATAAGAAGATAGATTGTCATCATTTTATCTTTTTGATGCCAATATTTTTGTATCATTTTTTTAAAAGAAAGATGAATTATATGAAGATGTTTCCAACATGATTTCGTAGGTCTACGGATTTGTAATACGTCTGTATAGCATATAATTTTTGTAGTTTGATTGCCAGCATATGTAAATTAGATTTGACATTGCACAAAAAGAGATTCTGTAATGCAATGGTCCAGATAACCAGGCTGGGATGTAGGGTAATTATAAACTTTCTCTCACGTTGAAAGATAAAAGCTTCAAAGTTTCACGACGCAAAAAAAAAAAAAACAACATTTACTAATGTTAAATATGTTACCAAATATTAGTGAAAATAAATTTACCAAATTAGGTAGAATGGTTTTTTCAATGAAACATGCATTATTGATTCTAGCTATATTATAACTTCAATATATAATTGATAACACAATATTGAAGACATTAATGGGGGGGGGGGGGGTTTAACACATGATAGTAATTAATCATGCTCAAGAAATACATGCTCAAAAATTGAAAGGAGATGATAAGGGCTGTATTTAGCCCTGAATCTCATCAAGTATTTCTTCTACACAATGATCTATACGCAAGTAAAACTTGATCATTACTAAGATGTAATGTAATTAGTAGATTCCTCATACAATTTTTATTTCGGTAGGCTTATTTCTAGATTCTTAAATTAAAGTCCAAAGAGTAGGGGGTAGCCATGTTGAAAAGAAGCTAATATCAATCAAAAACGTTGAAAATAAAGAACTATCTGGGTAATATGGATATCCATAAACTTTAAAACATAATTATTTATAATAGTCTAAACAAGATACATTGTACATGTACTAGAAATCAAGTTTAAACGATTGGTCACAACTTTGTCTAGTTGAATCTGAAATACGATTGCATTAATTGGCTACAAAGTAGGCATTTTACCGCGAAATACATAAACAGCACGTTCCTGTTTATTTCATTCCAAAATCTTGTGCATTTCATGTGAACATGTCGTGAACATGTTTAGAATAAATAAATGAATGTCTTTAAAGGGAAAAAATTAAACTCTGCTTATATTATGGCCTAAAACACAGATTCGCAAAATGCCTCCACGTTCCCGTGTTCAGTTTTTCGTCTCTTGCAATTGGGCATCGTCCCTCCTAGCTACAGAACCCCACTTTGTCAAAAGATGTGTATTATTGATATACACCTTCTGTAGTTAGGGGGGGGGGGGCAATGTTTTAAAGAACTTTTCCATATTCCATTGATATCTATAGAAAAAGACATATTTTGCCCCAAAATTTAGGAAAACGATGCACGAGAAATCTTATCCAACTGCTGATTATGATGAAACCAAGAACTGGCATAATTTTTTGAAAGAATTTTCTTGAAGTTCCCATTTTGAAAATTCAACTTTTTCAAGGCAGATTTTACGCCTTATCTAATCAGCTCCTTGGAATCTTTCTGAAAAATAAAATATCCGGTAAAGATCGATCTACGGGCACCTATGTTCCAGTACAGTCACTGTTACAGTAATAGTTTACTGATTCTGATGTGTCACTGGCACAAGAAATAAACAATAGAACTAATATTGGAAGGGGGCTACATAGAAGATTGTTAGGAACTTTTGAATGTCTCAATTAATTTGATATGTTTACTTTTGCATCATGTGTAAAACTGAAATTATTACAATTATAGAACATAAATTTCGATATTGACAATTTTAACTTTTTGATTTCCCGATGATAGCGTTCGCCTAGTTACAGTGTTCGGTAGATAGATAATTAATTATTTAGATTTCCTACATTTTGTACTCAGTCATCATCGATGAGACATAACTTGTTGAAATGAGTGAAAAGGTCACTAAATTATTACAATAAAACAGATATTTCACTATTGATATTTTGAT
Organism: Pinctada imbricata; assembly: GCA_033119305.1. Taxonomy (NCBI): domain Eukaryota; kingdom Metazoa; phylum Mollusca; class Bivalvia; order Pterioida; family Pteriidae; genus Pinctada; species Pinctada imbricata. The sequence continues at coordinate 64,244,851 of VSWD01000011.1, read as the reverse complement.
ACATTAAAGAAAGGGGTTATCATGAATAGACCTTCTAATAAGATGGAGGGTTTATTACATATATGTATTTCTTAATCAGGGTTTATTTCCTTGTTTCTTAATCAGGATAAAAGCACCGTGTAGTCTAATTTTGCGTTTCCCTGTTTGCAATATTGGTGTATTTTACTGATTATAAATTCTTTCATAATTCGGGGGGATAGTACATCTTAATCTAGCTCATCGAATTTCCTATCAAAAATTTCCTATTTTTCTCTGTCTTTCTACATGACAATATTGTCTTTTTCCTTCACTAGTTACAATGTTATTTTATAGCCTCGTGCTAAGATGATGATATTTTAAGGACCGGCATGTTGTCACAGCAAATTACCATCTGAAATCTAATAAAATGAGTGCATAGCTTACGACGTGCAAAGCTAATGAAATTACCCAACCATTTAGCTATCAACAAGCCTTGGATGATCCTGGTCTTCATCTATATTAACGTCTGTAACGTTGGGAGGGTTGGTTTTATTGGCCTGAGAAGGGTTAGTTCTCCAGAGACCATTTTATATAGGTTAGAGATGCCCGGATGACAGCGTAGGTAAAGACCCTCATTATTCGTCAAATGATACATTTTCTTCATGTAATTTTCTACAGAATATAATTATTCTTGATGTGTAGTGTTTTCTGGTATGTTTCTTAGCAACACATTGGTCTAGAGATTTTTAAAATTTCATGAAAGGATATTTTGAAAGCAAAATTAAAAAAACAACAAACAAACAACACAACACAACAAAAACAAAAACAAAACTCTGATGAAATTTAATATCATATCTTAATTTTTTCACTATCATCTAAAAAAGATAAATGAATTAAGAAAATAAAGAAAAAGATTCTAAAATGATTATTATCATGGCTTCGTTATCTTGCTATGGCTAACTACTTTCGCTGAAAAAAAAAATCAAGGATTCTTTCAAATTTAGCTGAAATTAAGAAATAAATAATGGATTCTATGCTCTTATGATCAAAATAGATAATACAAATAAAATCATAGTTTTGTAACTCTAAATTGCAGCTAAGATACATAACACTTATGTATTTTGTTAAGCGAGAAATTTTATAATTACAAGTTTAAAAATGTGACTGTTTGTTATATATTCTGATTTGCCCACATAAAGAAATGGCATACAATATGTAAAAGGTAATTGTTATTATATTTTGATTCACTTATGTTACAGGAATGGCATAAAATCTGTGAAATAATGAAAGGAGCAATTGAGCCACATGAAAACCTGTACTTCTACCCGATTTTCTCTGGAATCATGCACCCTATAAGGGAAAGCGTCCGAGATAGGATGGTGAACTACGATTCTGACGATTTCCCATATTCCAACAATCAAAATGAAGGACCAATACGAAAAGGCGGGAATCAAGACAATTCTATAAGTAGAGAGGAAAGAAGGCGACGGAGACGTGCAACTCCAAAATACCGCACTGCGCATGCTACAAGAGAACGGTTCCGGGTGGAGGCATTCAACCAAGCTTTTGGAGAATTGAGGAAACTATTACCGATTCTTCCTCCAGATAAGAAACTTTCCAAAATCGAAATTCTACGGCTGGCTATTTGTTATATCGCACACCTTAGAAATGTTCTGGAACTTTATTGATTTTCGCTGATAACGTTTTCTTCATTTAGGACCCATTGGGCTAATTTTGCGTATCAAATTGTGGTTCATTTTACTACCCGTATTCTTCATTGACTGTCTTAAAAATCGTTTTCATGCGCAATAAAGCATAAAAAGGTAGCCATTCGAGTCAATAGAGTTGTTGTAAAAAGTGAACGTAGCCTAACATACTTAAGGAAAGTCCGCAGAAGATTTGTCACACTTTCCTGCTCCAACTAAAAGTATTTCGAATACTTCACAGTGGATGATTATATGTTGACTCCAAAGAGCTTAATATCCTCAAAACTCAAATAAATTCAAATAAAACAATATTCCTTTAGAGTCGGATACAGTTTATAACAGTATATCATTAACTCTGGAGAGCTATTTACCGACTGCACATGTATGATTATATCATAGTATTCAGTTTTACACTTAGAAACTGTGGAAGAAAGGAGGGGATCTCCAACCAGAAGTCACAATCAAAAAAATATTTTTAGTAATAGTAATATTTAATTGTTATCTATAATAATGTATTGGTCATTATACTTGCCAGAATAAAATGATATTGTATAGAATAGAGATTTTTATTTATATATATGGAATCCATGTGTGGATCTAGAAGGCGAGTTAAGGGCAAAGGGACAAAAACTTGTACTTTTCTTGACTTGTAAATTGAAGATTGAAGCATTGCCCAAGCCATGGGAAAAGATAAAAAAATCTTCAAAATTCTTTTTTTTTGTCGTACTGATATAGGAAACTTTTGGAATTGTACCGTGAATGCACAAATGATGGTATCTATACTGAAATAAGAAAGAAAAGAAAGAAATGCACATCATCTGTCATACATGAAGTGTGTAAAACGAGAAGATACATTAAAAGAAGTATTAATTTGTCATTTATTCGATGCAGCATCTTGGCTGTTAATGACGCGCACCAAAATATCTCTACCGGCCGGACATTTACAATAAACATCGATAAAGAAGAAGTTAATTAGGAAAGGAGAGGGAAGAAATATATTTTAGTTAGCAGGCGATATGTGGAAACCAATAATAGGATCCTAATTAGGAAAGCTTTATCATTCCCAAGATATTTTCCATTTCCCAATTTTTCCGGTTCTTCACAACCAAACCGCATCACTTAAAATTTGATCTTCCGTCACGCCATAAGGAAGAGGACAGGATGCGAAGTGCGCTTTCTCTCAGGCTGTTATTATTTCCCTATAAAACTCCCCAAATTAGTACTTAAAATGCGATGATAATAGAAAACGGAAAGGGCCATCATCGATTGGAGGAGAGGGGCGTGTCCGCCATATGTTCAAATGAATAAAATGTAATTACGATAAACTCTCGCGTGGACGAGAGGATTTGTCACGTGTCACTTTCTTCCTTTCGGAAACGATGAAATGGTTAATTATACGTGTATCGTTTATCAGAAGCTGATAATCCCCCTTTGTAGTCTCGTGCATACAATTTGTCATTCTGTTTTGTATCTTAACAGATTTCAATTAAATTTCTTAATTTAAATATTCTCTTTTTTGATCGGTCAAAAATGTATCGAATTTCAATAGATGGAAATACAGTTATCTCAAATAGTCAAGTTTTTGGCATGTCCGATTGTCTTTCTGTCTACATGTCTGTTTGTCCGAAAAATCTTTAACCTTGGCCATAACTTTTGAAACGTACATGTAAATGATAGGGCTTTCGTATTTGTTAAACTTGAGTTTCAGACGAAAACAGAAAGTATAAGAATCAATATTTATATAATAAGTAAATACATAGTATTAATCATGATAAGAAAATAATAATTATGATAAGAAGAATTTCTGTAGAATTAAAGTCTAGGAGATGAGGAATCCTGAACCCCCCCCCCCCCCCCATCTCCTCCTCTTTCCCTGCTTAGTATCCGTGTATGACATGTACCCATTACACCCTTATTGTATAATTGTAATCGTGATCAATTTTGAGGATACATATAACTTTTTGTATCGCCTCTTGTGTGTTTCCTACAACAAGACAAAGCGGCTAATTAAAGTGACATTTATAGATTTACGTACAAACCGGCGATAAGTAGAATACTTATGTAAGGTAAACAAAGGATACAAATCTAGGTTATATTTCCTGCAAGTTTGTTTCACATCAGTCATTGTCGAAAAGAGCTGTCTTGTGACTTATTATTAGATTTCATTTGTAAATATATCATAATTCATGATTATTGTCATTTCTATAAACGAGATACATGAACATGGAAATCAGGAATGACAGGAAATAATGAAAAATGAGTGTATACGCAGGTTGTCCCTTCCTGAAGTGTAGCACATGATGAAACATAGAGGAATTATTCATAACGTTGTAGTTTTGATTTTAATTTTAAATCTTGTGTTTCCGACTGAATGTCAGAGAAGGAATGGTTTCCGTCGATTCATGAGATTTCGTCGCCGAGGAAATTCCGGTAAGGTTGTCGCATGTACATGTGAATTATTAACATGAATATTCATGAGTCTATAGACACCAATCAAAACCTCATGTAGAAAGGAGAATCAGAACCTCACTCCTAAAACTCTCCTATTAGTTTTCCTGATTTTCTTTTTATATTTCTGTGAAAGTATAATGACATATCCAAAATTCACATTTCATTTGTGTATTTTGCTTTGTATTTTTAAAATTGTCTTATTCTTATTATCTTCTGCATTCACGTCTACTAATTCCCACTCTTATAAATAAGGCTCTCATTTGTCTGTGTTCACCATATCCTTTGATTAAAAAATCCACAGTAATGTAGATCTCTAAATGGATAAGAAATTACGACACCATCATCTTGCAATGCGAAATAAAAGGAAAATCAAAACGAAGTCTATTTTGTATCCTTTCCTATTTCATGAACGTTTTTGATATTTTAGTATGTACACGTACTTTCGTTGTAGTGATACAAGATCCAAGAAGAAATATTTCTTCAGTTCCCTGCGTCAACAGGAGGTACACTTGGCGACATCTGGTGTCAGTTTTGTTGTAGAGTCCACCCATTCTACTTCTCTAGGTGCATCTCCAGATTCTGTTCCTCGATGCCACGGTGTTTTGGGTGATTAGTACACGCCGTAGACACAACTCTGGCTAATCATAGATTGGTTGTCAGACAGATAAATATTCCGATACGAGTATATTTTGTTTTCAAAATTTTTAATTAGTTTTCTTTATGGAATGAGTAATAAATCCAAAGTTCACTGGACAAAGTGATTTCTTCTTTATGCATTTATATGATATTGATGTAAATATACAGAATAAAATGAAGATCTACTTTTATAAGCAGTAGACTCCAGGAAATGAGACAAATAATATCTATATACAATACGTTGTTTGCTAAAACAGAAAATATCATTACGAGATAATGGAAATAGGCAAATAGTTTCCAGGCATTGGGATTTTTGAAGCGGCTTTATAAATGGAGGATATTTCTGTTGTCCATTGAAAATACGTTATGATATACTTGCAGCAGATGATGTCATCCTTGGGTAACATATACTTTTCCCATCCACAGTCTAGTATCAGCCCATTCTTAAGACTTGCAAAACTGACTGTGTCGATGGGACTCCATGTAGGCCTTGTCTAAACCTTGTCCAAGGAAACAGGGCCCTGACTACCTGTCCTCTCTTAAAGTTGGTCGTACTCCTCGGATGGTTGCATACATGGGCTTGTTCCAGCAGACAGTCAATTTACATATCCTTCTGTTTGTTATTTATACCCTTACGTTCAACTGTCTTGTTTGTATTCGTCATCTTTACAGTGAGGAGCTTATTGTACACAACAATTGCGCTATCTGGGTGACCGGACAAACAGGAGGGTTGTATACATGTAATCCGTGTCTCTTGTTGTGCTAGTCTACTATTTGTTTGTACATTTAGGTGTTTCGGTGGATGTTGGAACCAAGTGCTGTTGGAAAGTCCCTCCTTTCTTTTGTTGTAGCTTACCGACAACTAAAGGTCCCTTATAAAGGAAACGTTAAAATTTGTTTAGTGTAGGATATACAGTGCCCGTCCCCTACCCAAACAATCAAACGAAATGTTCCAACTCTGCTACCAGGACTAAACTTCCCAAATACTGTACTGTAGAACAGACAACATGGTTTAGATATTGAATCGTCATCAATAACACTTACAGCAAACATGATTCAGTGAAGCCACTGTGACAGTTCTGACACCCACAAAGATTGCATCTCTGCTAGTGAACTGTTAGTTCCCGAGGATATAGTTGCCTGGTATAACACTGTGTCGGCACTTGATTTGAAATATTTGATAAATTATTCAAAAACTAAGAGGTATCTACCGGAAGGTATAGCCCTGTGAATAGCTTATTCTTTTGTGTATAAAAGTTTAGGTCACGTTTCGCTCTTCATTCTGATTTGGATTTCCTCTATTTCGGACTAGATGATCACTGATGAGACATTACTAGTTAAAATGCTCATATATTGTACTGGATTTATTACAACAAATCCTATATTTCGTTATTAACAATTTTTAACCCTAGGTTTGTATCTCTCCTATTTGAATGGAAGTCTCAAGGAATATTGTTCGCCTAGTTTTCCAGCGTTTCGACGCTTCGAAATATTTCTTGTAAATCTTCTCACCAAATCTGATGTGTATCTCCCTGAAGGCATAGATCTGTCCTAGACTATTGTTCTTCGGTTCTAGATGCTGCTTCGCTCATGATTTTGTCATACCTTCTCGACTTTGATATTGAATAACTGATATTAATTTGCTGTTCTTTCGCGTAGTTACGCATTGTTTGTGCTCTTAATTTAATCATAGAATTTCACTCTTCTCCTATATATTTACTATTGGATTGATCTTCTCTCTATGTTAAATGTCTTCAAATTCAATATCATCGTTTAAGAACAGATCAATTTACAGCATAGACCAGACATGCACGTTTCGGGTAACCCTCGTCCGTGATGATCGAACTTGGCTACATATTATATCCTCGGAGACTCATGGTGCACTAGCAGTGACACTCAACATGTGTTTCAAATGTTAAATGTCTTCAAATTCAATAGCATCATTTACGTCTGTCTTTGGTATAGTTGATGATCAATCTAAACAATGTAATATGACCAAAGAGTGTGAAAATCATTATGTTCAAAATCGTACTGAAAAGTGTAGCAGGATGGGTGGGATATGCTGCTACAGAACCCATGTATTAAAAATTTCAAGATTTTCGATAACAGAAATTTTCGAATGCGTTGAAGAGACAGACGATCAACCGAAGTTGATGGAAGTTGACTACATATATCCTCGGGGACTCCTGGTCCACCAGCAGTGGCTCACCAAGTGGTTCAAATGTAAATTCTTCAAATTCAATAGCATCATTTACGTCTGCCTTTAGTATAGTCAATGAGACATTATTTGTTCAAATACGCAATATGTGGAACAGAATAATTATCATAGCACGTCATATATTTCAGCATTTATATTTCAAAAACGTTAACAAATGTTTAGTTTTATTTAGCTACAGGCTTGTGTAATTCCAAAAACAAAATACGAAAAGTTAAAACAGCAAACAAGACAGCCGTGTAAACATAGTTAATGTCAATATTGAAATATATATTCTGTTATAAAATTTCAATGCACGATATTTCAGCAAGTTATGTCTCATCAGTTATGCTTGAGGTAGGAAAAAAGGAAATCCAATAATGAAGAGCAAAAGTCTAAACTTAAATTAAGATTTCTACCAAAGAACCTGATAAAGGCAGAGATATGCCATCAGGGAGATATTCCTTAGTAATTATATAAATTTATTAAAATTTGTGATGGAGAATTTACGAATATGTTTCATGTTTCAAATTAGGCGAACGATATCCTCGGGGACTAAACATTCCACCAGCAGAGATACATGTACCAACCCAGGCGAACGATATCCTCGGGGACTAAACATTCCACCAGCAGAGATACCAACCCAGGCGAACGATATCCTCGGGGACTAAACATTCCACCAGCAGAGATACCAACCCAGGCGAACGATATCCTCGGGACTAAACATTCCACCAGCAGAGATACCAACCCAGGCGAACGATATCCTCGGGACTAAACATTCCACCAGCAGAGATACCAACCTAGTGGTTGAATTTGTCAATTTTATAACATCTGTTCTATTATAAAATTTCAGTGCACCATATGCGCATTTCAATATGTTATTTCTCATCAATTATTCTCGGGGCCCAAAAAGAGGAAATCCAAACAAATGTAAAATTATGAGGAATAAAAGTCTAAACATGACCTAAAGATTCCACCAAAGAATCTTTTAAAGAGAGAGCTAAATGTCAACATTAAGATACTCTTTAGTTTTAGAAAATGTTTGGGAAATTATGTGAAAGAGAGTAGAATAATACGGAATTGTTCAAGCTCTATACCTTCTTGAAGAAATTTTAAAACCAATTTTAATGCACCAGACACGTGTTTCGGCTAGTAAATCCTCATCAATGGTACTTCATGAAATGCCTATGTGATTTTCAGACTCAGCCAAACGTATTGTGGTGGCGCCCTCTAATTTGATATTTTGATATTAAATTTATCCATTTACAAAGAGTGCGCGGCTCAAAATTTCCTGTAGGTCAATTCAGTAGCATAGTTAAATAAACTATATAGCCAAAATAGCATTGGGTAGATGGTGCTTGGACGTTAAGCTCCTTTAATTTCAATAATATTTCTTAGGAAATGACAAGTTTCCGAAATAGCAAAAGAAAAGGCAAAGGCAACAATTACACACGAATTCACGCCAAAGTAGTGGGAAAGAGGGATAACTCCAACGATCATGGATTATTTTATTGTTATTTCAGCTTTATAGCCTTCTTCCTCTTATCACAATGTCGTAAAACTAACCGTGATAATATAGACATTCTTTTCTTGTTCTTATTGAATTACGAGATCAAATCAAAATATTTTATAAAGCAATGTATTCCATTTATTTGTAATAAATGAATAAGAAAATTGAAAATAGAATGCATACTCAAAGGTATAATTGTATACTTTACAAAATGTGGAAAACTATATCAAAACCGTTTATAATGGTACTCACAAGTGTCCTCTTTTTTGTATTGGTAAAATACAAGTATAAGAACTTGCTTTTATTAGATCGAATCTGTTTTCTTTTTTATCTAAGTTAGATCGAATCTGTTATCCTTTATTATATCGAATCTGTTATCTTTTTTTATCTAAGTTTTTATCTCTTGTCATTGGCAATTTAAATCAGTGACTGAAAGTCAAAATCACAAAAGGCATGCAGAGTCTTAAAAATACAAAATAGATCAAACACAGGAAGGGAATCTCTTTCTGATACAATGAAAACAGCGGAACGCACACTCACGAGGCAATGGGGATGCGTACAGAGATAATAACATCGCACTATAAATGAACACACTTCACAGAATTTAGTTTCAGAATGAAATTTATCATAGGTGATGCCACTCAAATACATGTAGATGCGATGCCGTAGTATTTTTTAGAACAATTGGGGTTTTTTTTTTTATTATTATTTTCTAATTGTTCTGGTTTGCGTCAAATTCATGATCATTGCATCATTGCAATCGATTAATATTACTGACAATTCATGACTCAAATAAACATTGATTTTCATAAAGTCCATGTTTTAAAGCGAACAAATTTATATTAATTTTTCTCTTCCGTTTCTCTTTTTTTTTCTCTATGAGCAAAACAAAGGTTAAACAAACAGGAAAATATAGATGTGATTAATCCTGTGTATTCCGTTAAATTACGATGTTACTGTCACATTCATCTCTGTAATTTTTGCTAAAACAATGGAAGGAAGTACCGTAATAATACATTAGAATCAACACGCCTAGATAACTCATTCAGTGCATATAAGTAATCTCTGTTTCAATGGTTGTAAAAAAAATATTTCTTTTCTCTAGGTAGAATAACATGTTACAGAATTCCTCTTCGACTTGAAGAAACTGTAGCAACCTTGGGTCGTCGGATATGCGGACCGTGAAGTTACAAATAACATTCAAATAATACCGACAAATATCCGACGAAAACATCAAACAAAATGAAAAATAAAACGGTCCCGTACCAGTCAGGGGTATAGCTTATTTCAGTTATCATTAGAAATAACTCATAAAATAATACGGAAGTGTTCCAACTCTATACCTTCCTGAAGAAAATTTCAACCAATTTTTTTTTCTGCACCAGACACTTGTTTCGAATATTAAATTCTCATCAGTGATGCTTCCAGAAGATCCGCTATAATTCATCTTAGTAGCGTCCTCTTCTTTCATTTTTAAAATTTAAATTTGTACATTTGCTTTACAGAGAGAACGCGGGTCCGAATTTCCTGTAGGGTTGATTCAGTAGCATATCCAAATAAAATCTATGTTCAAAATAGCATTGGAGAGATGGTGCTAAGATGTTAACCTCCTTTAATTTCGATGATAATTTTGAATGGAGTGAAAAGTTTCCGAAATAGCAAATAATTTATATGATGTCAAATCGATGAAGGGCCAAACACGAAGCTTCTTTCAGGCGACAGAGCTTGAAAGTTATTAGTTACTTGCTTTTACGACGGAGTTAACTCCTCTTTTTGCCGGTCAGTTTTATAACTTAGAAACGTTATTCTTCTAAATTGTAACTTATTTCAAAATAGCGAGATCAGGAATGAACATCGTTTTGGCGTCCAAAAGTTGCTATTGGAACTCCGCCTGTTTTGTCAATCTTGATCAGAAAGATAACGAGCTCTACATTTTGATTATAAAGTCGAGAGGACGAGAAGTTATTCAGGCTGTCTTTCCATTTACTTTGTATTGTAATGATATGTCTATATAAATGTTTTAAAAGCGACTATGTTTCTTTCATTAAATAATGTTTCTGGAACATTTTCCAACAATAAGATTGATATAACTGCTTTCAAAAAGCTTTCAATTCGTTTACGAATTGAAAGCGAATATTAAACTTTCGACTGGTCGGGGGTTAAATGTTTTCAAATTCAATAGCGTTATTAACGTCTGCCTTTAGTATAGTTAATGAGACATTATTTGTTTAAATACGCACTATGTGGAACAGAATAATTATCATAGCACGTCATATATTTCAACATTTATATTTTAAAAACGTTAACAAATGTTAAGTTTTATTTACATGTAGCTACAGGCTTGTGTAATTCTAAAAACAAAATACGAAAAGTCAAAACAGCAAACAAGACAGCCGTGTAAACATAGTTAATGTCAATATTGAAATATATATTCTGTTATAGAATTTCAATGCACCAAATGCGCATTTCAACAAGTTATATCTCATCAGTTATGCTCGAGGTAGAAAAAAAAAAGAAATCCAATAATGAAGAGCAAAAGTCTAAACTTTAATTATATAAATTCATCAAAATTTGTGATGGAGAATTTACGAATATGTTTCATGTTTCAAACAAGGCGAACGATATCCTCAGGGACTAAACATTTCATCAGTAGAAATACCAACCTAGCGGTTCTATTATAAAATATCAGTGCACCATTTGCGCATTTTAATATGTTATGTCTCATTAATTATTCTCGGGGCCCAAAAAGAGGAAATCCAAACAAATGTAAAATTATGAGGAATAAGTCTAAACATGACCTAAAGATTCCACCAAAGAACATGTTAAAGAGAGAGCTAAATTATGAGGAATAAAAGTCTAAACATGACCTAAAGATTCCACCAAAGAACCTGCTGAAGAGAGAGAGCTAAATGCCAACATTAAGACACCCCTTAGTTTAAGAAAATTTGTGAAATTATGTGAAGGAGAATGGAATAATACGGAATATTGTTCAAACTCTACACCTTCTTGAAGAAATTTCAAAACCAATTTTAATGCACCAGACACGTGTTTCGGATAGTAAATTCTCATCAATTGTACTTCATAAAATGCCTATGTGATTTTCACACTCAGCCAAATGTATTGTAGTGGCGCCCCCTAATTTGATATTTTGATATTCAATTTATCCATTTACAAAGAGTGCGGGGCTCAAAATTTCCTGTAGATCAGTTCAGTAGAATAGTTAAATAAACTATATATCCAAAATAGCATCGGGTAGATGGTGCTTGGACGTTAAGCTCCTTTAATTTCAATGATATTTTTGATGAAATGACAAGTTTCCGAAAATAGCAAAAGAAAAGGCAAAGGCAACAATTACACACGGATTCACGCCGAAGTAGTGTGAAAGAGGGATAACTCCAACAATCTTGGATTATTTTATTGTTATTTCAGCTTAGCCTTCTTTCTCTTATCGCAATGTCGTAAAACTAACCGTGATAATATAGACATTCTTTTCTTGTTCTTATTGAATTACGAGATCAAATCAAAATATTTTATAAAGCAATGTATTCCATTTATTTGTAATAAATGAATAAAAAAAAATTGAAAAGAGAATGCATATTCAAAGGTATAATTGTATACTTTACAAAATGTGGAAAACTATATCAAAACCGTTTATAATGGAACTCACAAGTGTCCTCTTTTTTGTATTGGTAAAATACAAGTATAAGAACTTGCTTTTATTAGATCGAATCTGTTTTCTTTTTTATCTAAGTTAGATCGAATCTGTTATCTTTTATTAGATCGAATCTGTTATCTTTTTTATCTAAGTTTTTATCTCACTCCCATATCGGGAGTTCGCTTCTTTTCATGTGGTGGAGGTTTTTGTTTGTTTGCTTTGGTTCCTGTTTTGTCCTGATTTTGTATGCTTTCGGTTTCTGATTTTCTGGGTTGTCGGTTTTATGCTGTGTGTGTGAATATGGTCATTGTCCATGTTTGTCATTGGCAACTTAAATCAGTGACTGAAAGTCAAAATCACAAAAGGCATGCGGAGTCTTAAAAATACAAAATAGGTCAAACATAGAGAGGTGATCTCTTCCTGATACATTGAAAGCAGCGAAACGCACACTCACGAGGAGATTGGGATGCGGACAGAGATAATAACATCGCACTATGAATGAACACGCTTCACAGAACTCAGTTTAAGAGCGAAATTTAGGTGGTGTCACTCAAATAGATGCGATGCCGTTGTATACTTCAGAATAATTAGATTTTTTTATTTTGTTTACTTTTTAGACTTCCTTATTATTCTAGTTTGCGTCATATTCATGATCATCGCATCATTACAATCGATTAGTATTACTGACAATTCATGACTCAAATAAATATTGCCTTTCATAAATCCATGTTTTAAAGCGAACAAATCTATATTAATTTTTCTCTTCCGTTTCTCTTTTTTTTTTTCTCTATGAGCAAAACAAAGTTTTAACAAACAGGAAATTATAGATGTGATTAATCCTGTGTATTCCGTTAAATTACGACGTTACTGTCACATTCATCTCTGAACATTGCTAAAACAATGGAAGGAAATAGGGTAATAATACATTAGAAATCAACACGCCTAGATAACTCATTAAGTGCATATATAAGTAATCTCTGTTTCAGTGGTGGTAAAAAAATATTTCTTTTCTCTAGATAGAATAACATGTTACAGAATTCCTCTTCGACTTGAAGAAACTGGAGCAACCTTGGGTCGTCGGATATGCGGACCGCGAAGTTACAAATAACATTCAAATAATACCGACAAATATCCGACGAAAAAATCAAACAAAATGAAAAATAAAACGGTCCCGTACCAGTCAGGGGTATAGCTTATTTAAGTTATCATTAGAAATAACTCATACAATAAATACGTGTAACTTCTTGAAGAAAATTTCAAACCATTTTTTCTGCACCAGAATATTAAATTCTCATTAATGATGCTTCCAGAGGAGCCGCTATAATTCATTTTAGTAGCGCCCTCTTCTTTCATTTTTTTAAATCTAAATTTGTACATTTGCTTTACAGAGAGTACGCGGCTCCGAATTTCTTGTAGGGTTGTTCAGTAGCATATCCAAATAAAATCTATGTTCAAAATAGCATTGGAGAGATGGTGCTAAGATGTTATAAACTCCTTTAATTTCGATGATAATTTTGAATGGAATGACAAGTTTCCGAAATAGCAAAACAATATGTATGATGTTAAATCGATAAAGGGCCAAAATGAAGCTTCTTTCGGGCGACAGAGTTGGAAAGCTATTAGTTACTTGCTTTGAGTTAGCTCGTCTTTTTGCAGGTAAATTCCATGACTTAGAGACGTTCCATTTACTGTGTATTGTAATAACAGTGGGCAAAATAATTATGAATTTACACGCTAGTTCATTTTTGCACCCACCCACCCTTGGAGATACTATAAAACAAATAGTACCATCAAGTAGGGGGTACCAATCTTAGTCAGAATCCAAACTGTTTTACCTGGTGTACAAAATTCCTGCAAAAAAGGCGTAAAATCAGTGCTTTCATTGCTAATTTTATTTAGTAATGCTTCAAACTATAAAAACGTCACGCACACCCTTCTAAATGTATGGACATTTCAAAAATGAAAACATTTTAACCAATATTCAGGACAAAAGCACGTAAATGTAACATACAAGTATCTTGTCACGCTAATACTTAGCTGCCTTTGGTCAATCTTAATGAGCAATGTCAGAAAATTATCCTATACAAAATTTATAATAAACGGTCTGGTCACTTGGACTGAATACATGTACAATTGTATTCAGTAGCATTAAAATCCTATAACAAATAAAATCAAAAGCGCATTCATATCAGTCTGCATGTATTCAATTTTCATTTATTATTAAAATCATGGCCTCAAATTATTGTGGTCATTACAATGATATGTCCGTACAATTGGAATGAAAGGACTATTAACAGCGAATTTGAAACAAAACATCGGCTATTACAGAAAAGGTCACGTTCAACGTTTAGAAATGAGCAGCTTGCTGTATTTTCTATGAAAAACCATACAGGTAAGGCTATATATTTTCAAAAGATATGTTTCAGTCATCATTCTTTAATATCAACGATACTTCACATGGATATAAAATGATTCTTTATGGTTTTATCGAGCATAACAGGTATCTGTTAGTCAGATTATCAATCAACAATTTTGCTGATCAGAAGCTTTTTAGCAATTTTTTACACTGGATTTTTTAGGATTTCAAATGAGTGATTAAAAATATATATCTGATTGATATCGTATGGAGCAGATTGAATATTTAAAGTGTAATAATTATTTTTCCAAAGCTCTGTCACCTGAAAGAAGCTTTGATTTTTTCCTTTATCAATTTGATACTGTATATTATTTTGCTATTGAAACTTGTACTTTTATCCAAAAATATCATCGAAATAAAGAAGGTAAACATCTTAGCACCATCCATCTATTCTATTTTGCTCATAGACTTTATCTAGCTTTGCTTCTGAATCGACACTACAGGAAATATGGAGCCGCGCACTCTTTGCTAAATAGATATACAGAATTTTAAAAAATCAAACTAAAAGGCGTTACTTAAACAAATTTGGTTGTGTCTGAAAGTTGCGTTGGCAATAATAGACATCAAAGATGTACTCATCAGTTATTCAGTCTCAGAGTTGAGAAGGCAATGTAAAATCATTAGATTTTCCACTGGAACGGTTGCGAACTTAGGAATTTTAAAATAACACTTCCGAGTGAGACCATGTGTCTGAGGAGAGTCAGTGTCTCCTGATTGTATGCAGCACCCGCCACAACAGCTCCGCATAAGTACCACTGGTGAGGATTTACTATCCGAAGCACGTGTCTGGTACAACAAAATGGGTTGAAAATATACTTTAATAAAAAGAAGGGAGGAGATCTCCAACAAGACCCCTTTGCAGCATCAACAGTAAAACACCAAAACACCCGATGCAAAAACACAAAAGACGAGTACAGCATGAGACGAAAAAGAGACATACGACATGTAAACATCAAACACAAAAGACTACACATAAACCGACGAGACCAATGGGTAACCGGTGCCGACTTTGGACGGCCATCTGTCACGCAAGTAGCAAATGGTGTGGTTATCCTGGATTACGTGCGCACAACCCTCTCACTTCTCTGATTACCCAGAGGTCTCGAAGAACGTACAATTGTGGTGTAAAACAACCTCCTCACTGTAAGATGACATCACACAAACAAGACCGCGATACGCAGAGGCCCCAGAGACACAGATGAATATGTAAATGGATATAAAAAGAGGGCATGCGTAATACAGTCCGTGCTCTGCCGGCTGTAGCGAGCTCATGTATGTAATCACCCGAGGAGTCCGACTGACATTCAGAAAGGACAGGTGGTCGGGGCCCTGTCTTCTCTAAAGAGGTTTGGATAGGGCCCGTCATGGAGTCCCGTCGTCACAGTCAGTCAGAGTGCAAGTCTCAAGGATGCGCTTGTACAAGACTGTAGATTGGTCAAGTACCAAGCCTAGTGTCCGTCTGGTGACATTAGGATCATATCCACGATATAAAAGGCGTTTGATGATTCTGACGCATTTTCGATGGTTATGCTGCCTACCTTTGATCCTTTTTATTTTGTTTATCATATCACCATAAAAGACAGGTTGTGTAATACCCATAGTAATGTACTCCGTTGCATGTATAGATCCGAATTTTAAAAGAAGTTGACTGTAATTCTTGTAAAATTTCCAGAAAGTCTTAACTAGTTTATGAAAGCGGAAACCTTGACCTAAAAGTTTTTTGGTAATTTGTAAATTTCTACTGTGAAAATCCAAAATATCAGTACATGCTCTAGCGTACCGGATGAGCTGTGATATGTAAATGCCATATGACGGTAATCTTGGAACATCACCGTCAAGCCAAGGGAAATTTACTATGTTGAATCCAAAATCATCCCTTTTGTCATATACACTTGTATGAATCTTTCCGTTTACAATTTTGATATTTAGGTCCAAAAAGGGTGTTTCTGTATTTGAAAGGTTTGCCTTGTTAAGGGTTAATTCTTGTGGATAAATTTCATTCTTATATAATTCAAAAGCAGGATTGTCAATGGTTAGAATATAAGGTACCAAGTTGGAACACTTACATCTTATTGTAATGTTAAACAACTTTAAAAGAAACATTTCGATTTCAGATCCATACATCAGGATAAACCATGGGTCACAAAGGAGTAGCGTTAACCTCCTTCCTATCTATCTGTTTCTTCCTGTACGATGTAGGATCGGACATAGCTCTGGCTATAGCTTACTATAACAATGATGATCATGAGATGGAATTCGCCTTCACCACCGCCTTTATCATCGGTCCACTATCACTTTGTGGGGTTATATGTGCTTACTTCATATGTCAAGAGTATGACGTGAACCCTAACTGCTGCTCTACTAAAATCAACTCTGAGGAGGAAAATGATGTCAAACGTTCAAATGATTCCCATGAAAAGAACGGGACTACGTTGAGAAGGAACAAAAGAATCTTTTTCATTGGTCAGATTGTTCTTACTTTTCCTGTTATAATTGGACCACTTGTAAGGTAATTAAAAAATTGAAGAATACATCAGATTCTCTAAAAGATTTGTTAAGATAAAACAATATAATAGAAAATGATAATAAGCCTTAGAATAGAGATCCCTTTCTTTGGTATGTATCCATTATAATTAATGTGAAGAAAAACAAAGAACAAGATTCTAAAATGATCTTAAATGTATACCAAAGAGCCTACTAAGGATAGAGCTATGTCATGGGGGATGCACTCCTTAGTATTAATCAGTTAACATGTGGAGAAGAACACTAAAACTAGACGACCGATATCCTCGGGGTGATATTCCTCCATCACAGATACCAAACTAGTCGTTGAAATTATCATATTGAAATCTATGTTCTATCGTAAAAAATTCAGTGCACCGTACGTGCATTTCAACAAATATTGTATTATCAGTGAATCGAATCCCGAGGCCGAGCAAGATTAGGTATTGAATAAAAGTGCGAAATTCTAAAATAACCCGAAACGGAAGCAAATGAACCGGCTAAGGAAAGAGATATGCCACGAAAGAGATCTGCTTAGTTTCAGAATAATTTATCCAACTGAGTATCTGAAAATTTACAAATATATTCCAAATCAGTGTAGAAAAACTGTAAAACTAGGCGAATGATTTCCTCGGGCACTAAGAATTCTCCAGCAAACATGTTGTAATATATTTTCTATCATCAAACTTTAGTGCATCAAATGTGCTTTTCAACGAATAATGCATCATCTGTGATGATCGAGGGCGATGGAGAGAAATTATAAATATAGGAATATGATATGATAATGAATATGAGAATAGTAAAATTCTGAAATGACTAAAAATGTGTGCCAAAGAAAATAATATTAAGACGTTTCGAACACTATGATAAATAACATTAACGCTTTAGTAACGATATTAAAGATACAGAATTATAAAAAAGGGTAAGCCGTGTGTACAGTCTTGAATAAAGATGGTTTGCAGCTTTCAAAGGTCTCGTGTCTACCTTTGTTTGGTTTCATGTATTTTCAAAGATTGGTATGCCTATTTGATATGATTTTCGATTGCTGGTAGGGGACACATCTAGCCAAGTTCGATTATCCTCGGTTGATCGATTCTTCAGCGCATTCGAAAATTTCTGTCATTAAAATTTCTTGAAATTTCTACAATGTGGGTCCTGTAATATCGTACATTGTATCTTTCCATCCTGCTACGTCTTTCGATACATTTTTGACATACTAAACAAAGGAGGGGATCTCCAACAACACCAGGTTGCAGCACCCACAGCAAAACCCCAAAACACCCAATGCAAAAACACAAAGCAGACAAGCACAGAAAGAGACGCATTTGGGACAGGGAACGTCAACGCACAACTCAGAAACATCAAACACAAAGGACTTTCACACTTTTTGGCCATATTACATTGTTTAGATTGAGGATCACTGACGAGGGTAAGTAGCCGAAACGTGCATGTCTGGTCCACGCTGCAAATTCATCCGTTCTTAAATGATGCTATTGAATTTGAAGACGTTTGACATTGGGTCTTGTGTTTGTCTTCCATTCACTAACTTGAAATCGGTTATTTTCGAATTTTCCTATGAATAATGTATTTCATATATTTATATTCAAACGGACGATGAAAATGTAGTGATTTATTTTGAAACTGTATGAGGTCAAAAAGGTGGTACGAAAATTATCAATTACTTGATTTTGTGACTTGTTTCGTTTAAATGTCAAGGGTTTTCCTATCTTTTCTCGGGGAAAATATGAAAATGTCAGGTCAAACGGGAAAACGAAAAGGGAAATGACACGAATTTTAAAGCCTATCCACTCTAGATTTTGACCAAATTAACTTGAAATTTGACATATGTTCCTTGTAGATATTCAAATTTGATAAAAATATTGAAAATGTATACTAGTGTTGTTGTAATTTAAAAGTGGAAAGTCTTAAATAAGGTTAACTTTCTGCAACATAAGAGGAAAGTGAAAAATAAATCTTGATCCAATATATCAAAGTGTAATGTTTTTGATGTACTGTCAAGAAAGGAAGTGATATCTCCAACAGGACCCTGCTGCACCCACAGAAATACACAGAAACAAACCTATGTGAAAACACAGAGTGGACACACAAAGAAATACACAGAAACAAACCTGTGTGAAAACACAGAGTGGACACCCACAGAAATACACAGAAACATACCTGTGTGAAAACACAGAGCAGACACACACAAAGGGACAAATACTACAAATAAACAAACGAGACCAACCGGTGCCGACTAAGGACGGCAATCTGCATTAACAAATAAAATCATTATGGTGCAAATATTAGGATTGCCTAATCTGTTTCTTCCTTCATGCCCGTAAACACGGAGATCTTTTCTCAATGCATCCGTTTATTTTCCCATTTCTTCATCTGAAGAGAGCATGTCTGTCTGTCTGTCTATGGTCGGTTCCTCTTTTTCCTTTCATTCTATATTACTTAATTTTCTAGTATGAAGAGTAAATATTCAATTTTGTGTAAACCATTATCTTGTTACTTTCAGGCACATAAGAATATTTATAAGGTCTTGTCAAAGGAAAAACACCAGCACCAACAAACTACAGACGCGGACGGCGGTGGTGATACTGATAGAGGCATACTACAAATCAGCCACTCAACTCTTGCTTCAGCTGTACTTAATAATCCAGAAAACAAACCACGAAGATGACTTGACAAGTAAAAGACATCTTTTAATTTCTCAAGAAATACATGTGAAATTTACATTAACTTTACGTAAAAGTTCGCATAAAATTTATGTGAAATGAGCACGAAGATGAAATTTCATGAAATTTTTCACATGAAATTCATGTAAAAATTATATGAATTTCACATGAATTTTCAAGTGAAATTTGCATGATGCTCATTTCATATGAATTTCATGTGAGTCACAACCGGCTGTGTAGTGACTGAGTCCGGATCACTTGACATATCTGAAAGTTGAATCTGAAAGAAGAAGCTGAAAGCTTCCCACCCGGATGATTGATAATGAGCTCGCTTTAGACAGCAGAGCAAGGACTGTTCTCCGTTTTCCAACTGCTTTTCATATTCACCTACAAGGTATTTGTATCATCTATGGCTCTTGCGTTGTTCTTTCTTGTTTGTGATTTCTCATTACAATGAGAAGGGTTTGTAACAACTGCTGTGCGTCTCGGACAACCTCTTCATATCCCGCTACCTTGCAAGCTTTATCCGAATGTCTCCTATCTGGCGTCAGAGTAGGTTACCCTTTTTAACTTTGCCCGTTCCTCGTTATTACTTTGGGAGAGGACTCAAATAGGTCTTGCGTGTATTCCAAATCATTCCAAGTCTTTTCAATAAAATATTTTTCAACCAAAGACGTTATCAAAGAACGGATGGGATCTCCAGCCAGACTTTGTTGCAGTACCCACAATGCAACGAAACACCTGATGCTAAACACAGAGTAGGCAATCACAGCAAGTAACTTAATAGAGACATACCACATAGAAACATGAAATACAAAGACCACACATAAACCAACGAGACCAATGGACAACCGGTGCCGACTTAGGATGGCCATCTGCCAAGCAAATAGCACATGGTTTTGTTATCCGGATGAAGTAAAGTGTCTGTACTACATCCCTTCTTAGTTTCAAAGAAACGCCACTGTGAAAAAAAAGTCAGACCGCGTGACATTTTATGAAATGTTTTTGGTGTGAATATGGTATTTCTACTAGCATTAAGAAAGAGGATGTACAGCTCGACACCCTTTCCGAATGGATAAAATCAATCAGAGGGTTACTTTTATCTAGAATTAACCGATTAAAATCAACTGTGAACACCAGATTCGTGTCTATATTTAAAGACCCTGATGTTATCACAGAACTTACCTACCTCCAAGAACATTATGTCATCACACCAGCGGACAAAGCCTCAAATAATTACACATTTACTTGCAAAAAGTACTATTTCGACAGTCTAGTTAAAGAGTTGGGTTTAAATTCGACACCTGGAAATCCCACTTACACCCCAACAAACCTTTCTGCCTCTGAAATAATAGATAACCACAAATCAGCTCTTGCTTCCTTTGGCTTCTACACTACCAATTTAGATTTAGATTTACCATACTTATACTGCATACCTAAAATGCATAAGAATCCGTACAAACAACGTTTCATCGCTGGTTCCTCAAAATGTTCTACCAAATCTGTATCGATCTTACTCACCAAAGTTTTATCTGAAATCAAATCTGGGCTACAAAAATATTGTTCGACAGTATATTCTCGCAGTGGTATCAACCAGATGTGGATTTTAAAGAATTCGAAGGAACTTTTAGAACATCTGAAATCCACTCATTTTAGTAGAGTCCATTCGATCAAAGCCTTTGATTTTTCGACACTTTACACTACAATTCCACATTCTAAATTGAAAGAAAGACTCGCAAATATTATAAGTAATGCGTTTACAAGTAAGAACGGTAATCGCATATACAAATTTATTGTTGTTAACTATGACAAAACCTACTTTGTAAAAGAAAAGTCAGATTCTGAAAATAAGTAAACTGAAACAGACATTATTCAGATGTTAAACTTTCTGATCGACAACATTTTTGTGGTGTTTGGAGGAAAGGTCTTCCAGCAAATTGTCGGAATTCCAATGGGGACCAATTGTGCCCCACTCCTTGCCGACATTTTCCTTTACTCGTACGAATCTGAATTCATTCAATCTTTGGTCTCTGAAGGGAAAAGATACTTAGCTTCTGACTTCAACTTCACTTACAGATACATAGACGATGTGTTGTCCATCAATAATCCAAAATTCGCGGATTACCTGAGCAGTATCTATCCTTCGGAGCTTGAAGTCAAAGAAACTACAGAGACAAAAAATTCAGCATCCTATTTGGACATAATGTTGTCCTACGACACTGATGGTCACATGAACACCTCACTCTATGACAAACGTGACGACTTCAATTTCAGCATTACGAACTTTCCTTTTCTGAGTAGCAACATCCCTTCATCGCCTGCTTATGGCGTGTTCATATCTCAGTTGATACGCTATGCCAGAGCAAGTACCAAATATACGGATTTTGTTCTGAGAGCTAGGCGTCTTTCAGATAAGCTTCTCAGTCAGGGATATGTTTGTGACCGACTAACATCGTCACTGAGGAAGTTCTACGGTCGATATGGGGAACTCGTCATACACTATGATGTCCCACTATCCAGAATGGTGGATGATATTCTGTCATAGACCATTTGAACCATCCAACCAAAGATTGTACTCTATATCTTCCAAAATGGAAGTAACCGGATGTGACAGTTCTACCGAATTGAAGCGACGGGTGTTGCATGCAAGCAGGAGATGCTTACTCTTCCTGGGCACCTGGTCTCACTCTCATATCGGGAGTTCGCTTCTTTTCATATGGTGGAGGTTTTTGTTTTTGTTTGCTTTGGTTCCTGTTTTATCCTGATTTTGTATGCCTTCGGTTTCTGATTTTCTGAATTATCGATTTTGTACTGTATACAGGGATATGGTCATTATCCATATTTGTCATTGGAGACTGGGTTTCGTACCCATATCTTTGATGGAATTTTCTAAACAATAGCAGCTATTAATAATATTTTCGCTACAATATGTTCATATGATTTTTTCCCACTGTCCTCTTTCTGAATTTAATAATCTTTAACACTTTGGACTACAAATACAAAGTCCAATTATCATGCATGCACGACAAATGAACTTTACATTCGTAATTCACGCGGAAATCAACGGATTAGGATGACTTACTAAATCATGTGACAGAAACGTGCAGATACATTTTATATGTAAAGGCAGTGCATATTCACAAATGAGGTCAACATGTTTACAGTTTTTGTTTCCGTGTGTTGTTATTTGAACTTTGAATATGAGATAATATTTTGCGATGAAATTGTCAAAACACTTCAAATCTTATATATTAAATGTTTATTTTCCTGAATATGACGCAAATGAATACTTCAATTTCTGGATATCCGTGAGTGTATGCGACAGTCTCAACAATCATTTTATATTTCAAATTTCGATATATATCCTGCTTGCCATGTGTATTAAATTGTTTTACCGATTAACCCATCAAATTATTCTCAAGTTATTGGATATAACCTGGAAAAGAACTTTGTACTTTTCGTATTTTGGTCAAGTTTTTGTTGAAAGTTTGCATTTGTTAAGCGTAAATCAAAATGCATGAGTTTTGATGGATTCAAATTTTAAAATTTAAAAAATACATTTTTAACTAAATATTAAAAACACAAAAACCAATACAATTAGAACAAAACAAAAATGTGCTTGATAACATATGTGCTTAATGATATATCTAATCATATGATCTATGTTCAAGGTCATAGCGTTGTAAAAGCGAATTAGAACTACATGGTACCTGACTCGAAACATTTATTTATTCTCGATATAGCAAACTCTTATGGTAAACAGGACCTCTACCCTGGAGGAAGAGCTCTTTTCTACTCTTTTCTATATAAGGGAGATACAAGAGTTTGATTATAATTGTAAACGTCTTCAAATTGAATAGCATCATTTAAGAACAGATAAATTGGCAACGTGGACCAGACATGCACCTTTCGGGTACTTAACCCTTATCAGTGATCCTAAGTGAGAAACAAGAAACATTGGGAATACAGCCGTTTTTAATCTTACTCCAATACATTCATGCTAGCGCTTCTTCTATTGTTAAAAGCTTTCAAATATATTATTATGTTTCTATAAATATATTTTGAAAAGAAAGCTGCAATGAAATTTCAACCGATATTTAATGTTACATTTTTCATTTCAGGAGTTCTCCGGTATCTGTCAATGTTGGGATCGGCAATGGGATTAGCCTGGGCCCTTGTCTCTGTCAGAAGGACTAATCGGGAAGCGGACGATGACGACGGGAATGACGAAACCATACAAGGATCAGTCGTTTTCTTCCTAGCCCGTCTGTTTGAGATTGGACCACGAATTGTTTTACTGACTCTTTTTATCACTGAATACCAAGAACGGGCTTTTATTTTCTGTGTTATGCATTGTGCTCTCTGCATGGTTTGGACTTTTATCATTGACAGAACTGCTTTTCGTTGTAAACCTATAAATGTTTTCCTGAAGGTTTTGATTGGCTATCCTATGTTGTTTTGTTTTGTGGATTTGGACTATGTCTACACGGAGACCTCACGTGAACACATTCCTACTAGGTACAAAATGGGGGCATATTACACAATTTATTGCTTTGAAAATATTGTATTGTTTGGACTGTGGGTATCTTCTGTGTCACACATTGATGATTGGTATTATGTTTATATTGTAATATTCACTTTCAGTGGTTTTTTACACTTCTTTTTCCAGGTTTTATATTATAAAGTGTTTCACCCAAGCTCAAGCAGGATATCTTGGTATATCAAGCTCTATCCATCTTTATGTTTATACAATGATCCTGATAATGTAGAATCTGATATGACAAAAGGTGAAGAAGCTTCAAAGGCGATTTCAAAATCAGAAACATTCACTGTTATGTCCGTTTGAAATAGTCCAAATTGGGAAAAGTATAGATATTGAAATGAGAATACTTCCTATCTGGATCTCATGTAATTGTCGCCTAAAAACTTGCATACATGGCGTACGTGACGATTTTAATTTCAGAATTACTAATTTCTCTCTTCTTAGTAGATCTATCTCATGTCCCCTGCCTATGGTGTATTTATGTCTCAATATTGATGAACAACTACAGGGTAAGATTACTACATCGACTTAGCTCTGAGGGTAATGTGGAAGCTGCTTACCAAACTTATTACTTGTTAAATCTGTGAGCGAGTGACTATGTCACCGTAAAACTTTTTGATGATGCAAAGAAAGTTATTATATTCTGTTATCCAATTATTGCCTTTAATAATAAATATTTGATATTTTCCTTTTAGCATTTTAATTAGAATTATGTCACAGAATTAAGTGAGCACTGCAAGAAATTAATAAGAAAAATTACTAAAAACGATAACGCAAATATATCTAAAAATAATTGATTATCGACAGGATGAACTGTTATACAAAACTGTACTATCGCTGAATGTTTTTCGTTGTGAAGAAAGAGCACAAATTCATGATGGAGGATACTTTATCCTTAAGACATGGTAAAGTAATCAAAAGAATTTTGTGATTGAAACTGGTCCAATCTATCGGGGTTCTTTTTTTTATCAAAATTGCATACTTACCAATAATGTCGAAGGGTTCCACCTCTCTACCTTCTTGAAGAAAAGTAAGAGTAACAACGGGAGTGGGTGATGACTGGTGATGGGAACTGCATAATTTATATCACAGAAATCAAGGGTCTACTGAACGCTCTTTAGAGTGAACCCAGAAAGTCCAGGATGAAAAAAATAAATAGGGGAAATAGAGTGGTTTTGACGGTAGGATTGCATGTGGAATGGGTCAGGTCCATGCTGTAAATTTATCTGCTTTTAAATGATCGTAATGAATTTGATGGCGTTTAACATTGTACCACTTGGTGAGTGTCACTGCTGGTGGACAAGGAATCTTCGGGGGCACATGTTGCCAAAAGAAGGGAGAGGATCTCCAACAAGACACTGTTGCAGCACCAACAGCAAAACACCAAACACCCGATGCAAAAACACAAAAGACGAGCATAGTATGAGACGGAAAAGAGACATATTACATGTAAACATCAAACACAAAAGACTACACATAAACCGACGAGACCAAGAGGCAACCGGTGCCGACTTTGGACGGCCATTTCCCACGCAAGTAGCAAATGGAGTGGTTATTCTGGGTTACGTGAGCACAACCCTCTCACTTCTCCAATTACCCAGAGGTCTTTAAGAACGTACAATTGTTGTGTAAAACAACCTCCTCACTGTAAGATGACATCACACAAACAAGACCACAAAACATAGAGGCCCCAGCAACACAGATGAATATGTAAATGGATATAAAAAGAGGGCGTGCGTAATACAGTCCGTGCTTTGCCGGCGGTAGCGAGCTTATCTATGTAAAAACCCAAGGAGTCCGACTGACAGGTGGTCGGGGCCCTTTCTTCTCTAAAGAGGTTTGGACAGGGCCCATCATGGAGGCCCGTCGTCACAGTCAGAGTGCAAGTCTCAAGGAAGCGCTGGTACAAGACTATAGATTGGTCAAGTACAAAGCCTAGTGTCCGTCTGGTGACATTGGGATCATAAAAGACGTTTGATGATTCTGACGCATTTACGATGGTTATACTATCCTTCTAATTTTGTTTATCATATCACCATAAAAGACAGGTTGTGTAATACCCAAAGTAATGTACTCTGTTGCGTGTATAGATCCGAATTTTAAAAGAAGTTGACTGTAATTATCAGAAAATTTCCAAAAAGTCTTATCTAGTTTATGAAAGGGGAAACATTGCCCTTAAAGTTTTTTTTTTTTTGGTAATTTGTAAATTTCTACTTTGAAAATCCAAAATATTAGTACATGCTCTAGGGTACCGGATGAGCTGTGATATGTAAATGCCGTATGACGGTAATCTTGGAACATCACCGTCAAGCCAGGGGAATCTACGTCTTTTGTGGACATAATTTTCACAGAGTTTGGCCATATTTCATTGTTTGGATTGAGGATCACTGAGTAGGATTAAATACCCGAAACGTGCATGTCTGGTCCATGCTGTAAATTTATCTGTTTTTAAATGATGCTAATGAATTTGAAGACGTTAAACAATTGAGAAGACCATCATGAAGGTATTATATTATCTAATGGTAAAATGTATATTGTAGGATATTCCTGTAAGAACATTCAAAATGTTTAGCTCACGTGACTTATTTTGTCTAAATAGCTATTTCAAAAGGTGTAAGGATTTTCCCTGCTTTTTTTGGGTTTTACTTATTTTTTTAGTTACAAATCTAATGATTTAGCCTTGCCTTCTCGACTATGAGACTGAATAACTGATGGGTACTTCTGTAATGTTTATTACATGTGTTGGAATTTGGCTAGAATGGAGTACACGGTAATAGATAAAGAAGATCCTGATCTCAACAGCACTCACAATAGAGCACCAAATTGAGCATCGACGGATCCCTAGCAAGCTAGAGGTGGGACAAGGTGCCCGGCAGGAGTAAGCATCCCCTATTTGGCAAGCTGCACCCGCCGACGATGTTCACGCACGAAAATAAAAACAATATCTACAAACCATGCTCTGTCTCAGACTCATTCAAAACATTTACTCTCAAACCCCTCGCGGGGAACTTTTTACGAGCTCCACACGGCAAATGGCATAAGTGTGACACAAATGAGAAAAAGAATGAAAGAAGATCCTGACGATAATTCAACAGAACTTACAATAAAGCAAAAAATTAACCATCGACGGACCCCTAGCAATCTAGAGGTTGGACCAGGTGCCCGGGAGGAGTGAGCATCCCCTGTTGGCTAGCCGCATCCGCCGTCGATGCCCAAACACGAAAATGAAAACATTCTATAAAATCCATGCACTGTCTGACGTTATGTCTATATAGAAAGTGTTATGGCGACAATGACAGGAAAATATATTCAAAACACTTACTGTCCAACCCATCGCGGGGAACGTTTTTACAAGCTCCACACGGCAAAGGGCATATGTGTGACAAAATGAGTTAAAGAAGATCCTGACGATAATCTCAACAGCACTCACAATAGAGCACAAAATTAAGCATCGACGGACCCCTAGCAAGCTAGAGGTTGGACCAGGTGCCCGGCAGGAGTAAGCATTCCCTGTTTGGCTAGACCCCACCTCCCCTTACGATGTTCACGCACGAAAATAAAAACAATAGCTCTAAGAAAATATAAGCATTATTTCTTAAAGTTTTGCAGAACTGATACAATAGACAGGCAAATGGCAAAACCTTGAATTTTTGGCCATTTCTCCCCTTTTTTACAATTATGTGTGATATTTATAATGTGAAGCAATCTTAACATTATCTTGAGATTAGTAATCTATAAAAGCTGTAGATATAACAAATAGATTGATATATAGTATAATAATGTGAAATATATAGAACTAAAATGAGATAACGACAAATTATGTATGATTGTGCAATATTTCTGCGTGGTAAGAGAAACTGGTGACCCTGGCCCTTTGTCAAAACTCAAAGTTAATAATAATTGTTAGGTGATTGATCATGGGATTTTTTTATCCATGAACATTGTTTTTCTTTTTTTGTAACTAAGGGATCATGCTTTTCACTGTTTTATTAATAATATTCTATAAAGGTAAGATGGCTTGTTTTCTGCAAACTACATTTGTGTGTTTTTTTAGATTTCAGTGCATCCATATTAATAAGAGCTAAACGAATAACCTCGACAAATGGTATAAATACAGTCTGTGGATTGTCTTAAAATGATTTGCACTTGTTATATATTGTTCGCTATTCATTTATGTGTTGTTTTCGAAGGAACAGTGAAAATTCTCGAAGAGATGTTATGAAATGTATATAATTTATTTTATTTGGGTATTTCTATGCTTTCTTTTTTCCATTGTCGAAGTATGATATGGCAGGAAAAAAATCAAGCAAAACAGCCCTTTATCATGTATACTGACCGCTGTGATATGGGACAAATAGCAGACAAAACAACCTTAACATATATCAAAGCCGATTTCATTATTTTACAACAATATCGACGCAAATAATTATTAGTTTGTTTGTTGTGTCAATAGATACGTATGACTTCCTCTCGAATCAGGAAATGATTGATTATATAAAACAAAGAGAATCAGGAAGATGTTTTAATTCGATTGTAGAAGAAGAACATTAAGCATGGAAAATAAAAATACAATAGTTTTGTTTCTCATAGCGTTTGCGATAAAGAAAGCATTCTTATTGTCTGGAAAGGGAGTGTGCAAAGAAAGAAATGGAGATGGGTGGGTATCCTCACTTGTTAAGATTTGAAATGTTATACGTTTATATGATGCTATAAATAAGAGGGTATAATCTTTATTATTTTTTACAGGTTGAAGTGTTGCTATGGACATATTGAGAGAGGGTCATTTTGCATACGTATGTATTTTCTATACCTAATGCCTATTTTTTCACATACATATGGAAATGTTTTATTACAAAAACTTGCGGACTTTTTAAACAGGTTATAACAATTTTGTTTGAACTTGAATTTGTCAAAATGTGCCAATTATGCTTAGAGCTTTATTCATTGAGAAATTTAAGGAAAATACAGGTTATATGAATTATCTAGGATTATACTTATTTAAAAAAAAAGCATAAGAAATAATAGTGCAATGTATTCGCATTTGTTAAGGAATGTCTAAAACGTATGAATTCCCAAGGACCGCAATCAATCTTTTTCAGCCTGTCCTGATGGATATTACGGATATGATTGTGAAAGAATCTGTCCTGGTAACAATTTTGGCGAGTCTTGCACTAAAATGTGCCAATGTACCGACAAAGAAATATGTCATCCTGTATATGGATGTACGGATAAAAGTGGTATGTTTTGTTCTAATAGAGCAGTTGCATTTAGTTTACTTCACCACTACTTTTACCTCACCTCTACGCTTCAGTGGTCACTGCGGTTAGGGGTTACATAATCTTGGTCTCGAGTATTGACGACTACAGTTAACTTTTGAAGCTGACCTACCCTGACGTTTTGCGGGTACATTTCATATCTTAGACATAAAACTTACGGGTACATTTTATGTAAATTTCCCCTTTTCGGACGAAGAAACATTAAGCATTGTAATTTTTGCTACATAGATAAATGATCTTTCCGTCTGCATGTCCGTCCGTCTGATGATTATACTTTCACATTTAAATGGTAAAAAAGTGACAGGTCAGCTTTAAAAGGTAACTGTAGTTGGATCGCCTCAGGACAGGTGTGTATTGAACAATGTAAAGCCATGGCTGTGAAATATTCTGTTTAACGTGTGCGGACAGGTACCTTTCGAGACAAAATACCAGATAAAAAGCATACACTCACAATTAATTCGAGATTGCCAAAGGTATCCTGTCATACTGAAAAAAAGTTCCACTACGGCTTTATTACTCGAAATGAAAAACGGCTCAAATTGATCTATTTAAACCAAGACTTAGCTATAATAGCTCACATTCCCGTCTCCCCTGACTTGTACAGTGGATATGTGCCTTAGATAAAATTTCAGAATAATACATGTCATTGACAACAATACAAAAATTGATGTTTGTGTGTTTTCGCCTAACTGGAGGGTGTCTTTTTTTAAAACATCAGAATGGAAAACGAATTTTAAATACCACGGCCTAATCCCTAACCACAGTGACCACTGAAGCGTAGAGGTGAGGTAAAAGTAGAAGAAAATTAAGTAAGAAGTAAACTAAATGCAACTGCTCTAATATAATGATCTACATGATATTTGTTTTTAAATATTAATAATTCAATTTTTGCATGCATTTTCTATCTATGTTTTGCAATTTTGAGCAAAAATGTTTTGAAAAATACCTCAGTGAAATTTTTTCCCAGTTTACCTTGATGACAATTCAACAACAAGAACAACAACTTCAACAACAACAACAACAGCAGAAGAGGCCAGTTACGATACCAAAGCAATGGTTTCTGGAAAAGTAACTTCACCGTGTTTGACTCAAGATGAGGGATTTAAAATCACATATGCTGATATGATAACCTATGGCGCCCTTTTTGCACTCATCGTACTTGTTGTCACGAACATTGTCATCTCCAAAACCCACGTGATGGAAGTAAAACATGAGATCTATCCAATCATAGAGGACTGTTACGGTAGTATTGTGTCTAAACCAAAAATCAGTGGTAAAAAGCTCGCTAGAGAGTCAAAACGACAAATTGCGAAACAGCTATCGGCTATGATTGATAAGTCGAGATCGAGAGATGCGGACTACCAAAACGTGGAACTTGCTGGTGGTTTCATGAATAATTTGAACATTGAACCCAAAACCAAACAGACTGTAATGGAAGATTTTCAAAGCATCGCACATGACTATATACCAGAAAATGTTATGGATAACAAGGAATACTTCTCTATCGATGAAGTTTGATTTCAGACAGAATGATATGAATTTACTTGATATGCATCTATACTACTCTTGATGGACTTCATTGTGGTTGTGTTGGAATTTGGAGTCTTTTAAAAGGAGAGTGATATAAGAACTAAATGATGTTACTTGAAACATAAATGGGTCTGTGTGAGGCATAATACTTATTTGATCTATTGATCATATTTAGAGAAAATTGAACAAATCTCCCACAATACCACTCTTTACTGATTAATGAGGTGTGCATAATTTTGAAGAAGTAAGAGCTTATTACTTTAACCAATAATATAAAAGCTATAAAAAAATTGTTTAATTACTTCCCCTGTCTTCTTCCTTTTTACGTTTTGGAGACCTGAACTCGGGTCCAACATATCCAATTCTATTTCCATGAATTTTTGGAATAACTCCTTATAGTACATGTATATATGTATGTTATTATCTTTTTTTTTTTTGCCTTTTTCTTGGTGGATAGATACACAAATATAGATAGCGCCCTTTGTTTTTTGTACATATGGTATAGGTTTATTGATGCTTGATTTGTAATTTGTTAGTAATTTATCCTCTATTCGGTTTATCAGGACAAACTTTTCGTAGCATGTTCGAAGCTTCAGTCATAAGGATTACGACTAAAGATTACGTAAAGTACCAATTTGTATCAAAGTAAATAAAATCGTCTAAAACACGGCATGTTTAACTCATTTCATTTTATTGACGAATACATTCACATAGCTTTATGACAAATTATATTATGTAATTTGCATTGTTAAATGGATCCTTTTGTAAGTCTCTTACTTTACTCTCTTACTTTACTGAGTTATTTCTTTCAATGTTGAATCATTTTGACATTAAAGCACTACATA
Source organism: Pinctada imbricata (assembly GCA_033119305.1). Classification (NCBI taxonomy): domain Eukaryota; kingdom Metazoa; phylum Mollusca; class Bivalvia; order Pterioida; family Pteriidae; genus Pinctada; species Pinctada imbricata. The sequence continues at coordinate 64,212,948 of VSWD01000011.1, read as the reverse complement.
TGAGGAATCATTATCCCATACATGCATGTTTTACCATTTAGATATTTCTGTCTGTTCTCTGATAGCAAAGTTCAACACTATATATATACATTTTATTTATAAACACACCAACCTTTTCTTTGCCCAAAGCTTACCTCATGACCTCTTATTTTCACATCCGTTGATCCTATAGATATCTCGTATGAAGGAAATAACAATGGACTGCTCTCAAGACAACAGGATAATTCACTGTTCATCAAAACGTACAACGAGACAATCACCGAATTTGACGGGTTTCTTGGGCTTTTGCGACGGGTGTTGCATGCAATCAGGAGACGTTGACTCTCCCCGGGCACCTGCTCTCACTTCGGAATGATGTTCATTCCGGGGTTCGCAACCGTTTCGATGGGAATTCTCTTGATTTTGCCTTACCTTCTCGACTTTACAGTATCGGAAATCAAAATTATTCTTATTACAAAGTTCAGAGAAGAAGCTGGAAAATTATCCTTTCTTGTGATCGATGATTTCTTAATACTAGTAGAATCTCTTACTTTGATAAAAAAAGACTTTCATAGTTTCATATCCCCTTTTGGCAAATTGTGTTACACAATCTCTTTAATTTTGGCATCTTTCCGATTTAATTTTTCTTATTCATTTCTATATCTTAATTTGTCGGTGGTTTTATGATTCTTTTGTTTTCTATGGTTGCCTTTGAGTTTTGGACCATTTCTCCACTCTTTTTTTTTTTACCATTATCACAATATCTTATGGTTTTCTGTTTGTTTTCTGCATGAATATAAGATATTCAATTATCATCCTGCATTTCTGAAATTGATTACAAAGAACGCTTTCTTGAATTCCTTCCCTAGTGATAATATTGTTTTTTTTTTTTTCGTTATATACTTTTACTATTTTGTTTTCTTTTCAGAATTAAGATGTTGTAATAGTTTTAATTGTTGGATTGACGGAAGACGCATATTATATTTTGTATAATTTAGTTCCGGGATAATTCATATCCTTCTCATTTTGTATATCCATGTATCATCTGATTTCTCAACAAGCTGTATTTTCCTTCCTTGATCGCCTCTATATTTCCTTGTTAACTTAGCACAGATGATGATTACATTTAGGTATTCAATGTAAAATCATTGCTTTGTGAAATTCAATGATATAAAAATCTAAAACTCGCATCTTATTTTTTCTTTGTTTCCTGCTTCACAAAGTCTTTTCTTTTCTGTGTGATAGAGGTTTGTCCTTTTCATGGTCCACCCTTTCCGGTCGCAACGTTAACTTGTTGGAGATTTATTTCCTCCCTCTTTATATACAGTAATAATTCTTTTCAGAAGACGTTTTTACTTTGATTTGAAGATTGTCAATATTTCTGACAATATTCAAACACGACTTAATCACAATTTGTATTTATATTCAAAACTGGCTCTCAAATGTTACATTGTACTTTAGATATTTTTCATAGTCTTTTTTCTCCCTGATGTTAAACGTCTTCAAATTCAATAGCATCATTTAAGAACAGATAAAAATTTTACCATGAGCCAGACATGCACGCTTTGGGTACTGATTTTGAATCATTTTGGCATTTTGGCTTCTCTCTGAATCATTTTAGCTTCTCTCTGAGTCATTTGGCATTTCTCTGGTTCATTTTAGCTTATCTCTGAATATTTACAACTTTTTTAATAAATCATTTTGGCTTCTCTCTGAATCATTTTAGCTGCTGTCTGAATTATCTTGGCTTCTCCCTGATTCATTTGGGCTTCTCTCTGAATGATTTTAGCTTCTCTCTGAATGATTTTGGCTTCCCTCTGATTCATTTTGCTTCTAGTACAATTGATGTTCTGTTGTTGCACTAGACTCTTGAGATTTTTTTATTACATAGCGTTGATCTATGTTCGCTTTTTCTTTTCTAGCGAGTAAACGATCTGCTGTTTTCACTATTGGGAATCTCCTTTATACCTCTGTGTTATATTTATGTATTTTAAAGAATTTGTTTGCTATTTATTGTGATTTTGGATGCTGATTTTGAGTTTTGCGTATAATTTTCATTCTGTAGTTTCATAGCTGAATCATTCATGCTTGCTGTATTGTATATAGTAAAAATGACCTTGGCTACTGCAAGGTTTGATCACTTCATCTTTCGTCACAATCTTGCTCGAAAGAAGTACAAAGAAAACATTCTTTCTTAAATATTCTTATTAGGACCGCGCTTTCTTCGTTGAAAGTTATGAAATCTTTTCATTCTATTTGAAATCAGTAAGCTGAAAAATACGATAAATCTTTTCAATGAAACGTATTTCAGTTCGCAAGTTGTCATGGTTACCGATGATAGTTTTGAAAAGTCAGACTTATATTCAATTACGTCTTGAAAGTGGATAGTACATTTTTTTGTTAAACATAAAACATTAATCAAGTCAAATGAAACTCAATCATTGTTGAGATCGTCAGGATCTTCCTTAACTCATTATTGCACAGTTGTTTTGCCAGAATTACTTTCCTTCAATGTTTATTTTAATTTTCGTTGGAGATTTGGCTGACCAAATGCTCAAATATTGTACATTTTTGTTATTGTGTAATTGTTTTTGTATTATATTAAAAACCAGAAGAATACAATTTTCTCTTTATAAAACAATTTGATGTTAAAATTATCATCGCAATGCCTTCCTGGTTTTGTATGTCCCCTGATAATCATTCAACTTTTCATTTTTGTATGACTTACGCCCCTGGATTTTGCTGTCTTGTTTGTGTGTTTATCTGATAATGAGAAGACTAACATGGCATACAAAATCAGGATAAAACAGGAACTAAAGCAAACAAACAAAAACCTCCACCATATGAAAAGAAGCGAACTCCCGATATGGGAGTGACACCTGGTGCCCAGGAAAAGTAAGCATCTCCTGCTTGCATGCAACACCCGTCGCTTCAATTCGGTAGAACTGTCACATCCGGTTACTTCCATTTCGGAAGACACAGAGTACAATCTTTGGTTGGATGGTTCAAATGGTCTATGACAGAAAATCATCCACCATTCTGGAGAGTGGGACATCATAGTGTATGATGAATTCCCCATATCGACCGTAGAACTTCCTCAGTGACGATGTTAGTCGGTCACAAACATATCCCTGACTGAGAAGCTTATCTGAAAGACGCCTAGCTCTCAGAACAAAATCCGTATATTTGATACTTGCTCTGGCATAGCGTATCAACTGAGATATGAACACGCCATAAGCAGGTGATGAAGGGATGTTGCTACTCAGAAAAGGAAAGATTGTAATGCTGAAATTGAAGTCGTCACGTTTGTCATAGAGTAAGGTGTTCATGTGACCATCAGTGTCGTAGGACAACATTATGTCCAAATAGGATGCTGAATTTTTTGTCTCTGTAGTTTCTTTGACTTCAAGCTCCGAAGGATAGATACTGCTCAGGTAATCCGCGAATTTTGGATTATTGATGGACAACACATCGTCTATGTATCTGTAAGTGAAGTTGAAGTCAGAAGCTTAGTATCTTTTCCTTTCAGAGACCAAAGATTGAATGAATTCAGCTTCGTACGAGTAAAGGAAAATGTCGGCAAGGAGTGAGGCAAGTTAGGAGTATATCCAAGTACGAAGCGGATCTGTCACTCTCTGTTGTTTCCTTGATCTCTAGTTCATGCGGATAGATTTCATGTAGATGAGCATCGATCCCTGTACTTGCAAATTTGACGTTAAGGTCGGTTTCATTGCTAACAGGTACGTCAGATTTGACTGCCTTAAAAAGTCTATTTGACGACATTTGACGAGATGTCCATAACAATACTTTGTAGGCGATATTCTGCTGAACCGGTGTCCGTAAAATGTAAGAACAATGATGATCCGTACAAGTCATGCAATTTCTTTAAAGGAAGGGAGTACAACTTCGTACGTATATGGTGAAGGCCTAACTGTTAGTTGACAGATAGCATAAGACCGTCGAACGATATATCATGGATATCTGGTTTGTTATCTTTTCGTATACCATGACTTCGACTTTTTAAAATCGAAATAGAAAACAACATCGATTGATCGTATCAAGATGTCATTTATGTTATAACATAAAACGCAAGGGGATGAGGCGCCCAATATGTTGGAGAAACAGGTCAGGCCTTAAAATCTCGTTTTAGAGGTCATTCGTATTAGATAAGAAACTAACGTCACAAAAAAACAAAGAAATTTCCTTTATAAGCATTTCGTTAAATACAATCATTCCATTTCGGATATAAATATTACACCGGTTCAGTCTTTTCCTAAACTAAAAAATCTTAGTAAAACGGAAATTAAACCCCGATTACAAGCTGAACTTGCCTGGATCACAAAACTCCAAACTGCGTACCCCCTTGGTTTAAACGATCAAATTTATGGACAAGGAATCATTTTCTCAACGTCAACTAATATTAATTTATTTTCAATCCACCCAAACACTAAACGGAAGCATAGGTCTCACGGAAGACGACGAAACTGAAAACTCAGAATAAGATCTAGATTAGATTACACCGTACCCTCAACGATCTTCTGATCATTTCGCGCAACGGCGGTAGACATGAACTGCTTCATGCTCTCTCATCAGTTCCAGCAGTTCAATTGAAATCTATCTTGGATGAAGCACTGGTTGCATTCTTAAGAAAGACTGATTGATTCAGACTAAATATCATTGTTGCATTCGCACAGAATAAACTTTATCCAGTTGTTAAAAACATCCCACCTAAAAAACAATTCATAAAAATTTCATTTATTAACAAAGGAATCGATCTTCTTAACATCTCTAATATTTTTCGGGATCATCGCGTACTAAGTGCTAATCCTCAATATTTTGAAAATTTAGAACCTCCTCTTATTTGTTACAAATATAAGAGACCTATTCAAAATTTCGTTTTTAACTACAACAAAGTTACACAAGATCCTAAATTCTTCTGCTGCTTGAGAATGTGCAACGTCTGAATATCTATATAAACCAGCTGGTCATATTATTACAGGTGACTTTTCAATTATCCAAGACAGGCATTTCCGATGTCTTCTAAAAAAGGACCTAAGTATAGAATTCCATCCAAGATAGATTTTATTAAATGTCGCGAAGTACTTAAGGAAGCCTTAGATAACTATACCAAACGATGGTGTAAATCGGAAGGAGTCGAATCGCATTCTCTGAATGACTGGTAAAAACCTCATTTTGGACATTACGGACATTCGAATAGACAACTTCCACAAAAATCCTCATCTTTTTGAAAATCCAAGTTCTAGATCTGAAAGATATTTCAAATCCAAATTACGTAATTTACATGAAATATTTGTCTTCGCTCCTGCAGATAAAACAGCCGACAACACCATAATCATATGAAAACGTTAATATATATCAACTTTAGTTTCGGAACTTTCGTCTACAAATACTTATATCAAAAGCAAAGAAAGTGTCCCCTACATTATGAGCAAACATAAAAGTGAAATGTCTTCATTCAACATCCCTATTTCTAAATTGGATCTTCCTACAATATACTGCATACCAAAACTGCACAAATCTCCCTATAAATTTAGATACATTGCCAATTTAAGCAACTGCTCAACTACAAGTTTGTCTAGAAAGTTGACGTCAGCCCTCACGGCGGTAAAGGAACACGTTGCAAAATATTGTGAAACTGCTCTGAACAGGAATGATGTAAATTTATTTTGGTCTATAAAAAATTCAGGCGATGTGATTGACAAAATAAAATCTAGAAATTTTCAAGCCAATACGATTTCTTCATACGACTTTTCAAATATATACACCACGCTTCCTCATGACAAGATTAATGATCAATTGTCTAAACTCATTAAATGTTGCTATAATCGAGAAGGGAAAATTCATATTTGTACATCTGAATCAAACGATTTCTTTACCGCTACAGAACACAAATTATACCAATCATGGACATGTAGCGACCTGTGTAGTGCCTGGTCCTTCCTCTTAGACAACAGTTATGTAAGATTTGGTGAGAATCTCTACAAGCAGGTCGTAGGGATTCCTATTGGTACAAATTTTGCGGCTCTTGTTGCAGATTTATTTTTATACACATGAAATAAAATTTATTCAAAATCTTCAAAAGCAAAGAAAACATGATGTTGTGAAATGCTTCGTTGGTACTTCTAGGTACCTGGATGATATTCGTACTATCGATAATCCTGTTTTTGAAAAGTATAAAGATGCTATTCATTTTTTTTGGATAAAAGATTTTGGATAAAAGGATTTATCCAAAATATTCAAAAGCAAAGAAAATTTGATGATCTGAAATGTTTCAATAATATATAAGAATAAATTTATCCACAAGAATTAACACTTAACAAGGCAAACCTTTCAAATACAGAAACACCGTTTTTGGACCTTAATATCAAAATTTTAAACGAAAAGATTCATGCAAGTGTATATGACAAAAGGGATGATTTTGGATTCAACATAATAAATTTCCCCTGGCTTGACGGTGATGTTCCAAGATTACCGTCATACGGCATTTACATATCAACATGATCAAAGCTCATCCGGTACGCTAGAGCATGTACTGATATTTTGGACTTTCACAGTAGAAATTTACAAATATCCAAAATACTTTTAGGTCAAGGTTTCCGCTTTCATAAACTAGTTAGAACTTTCTGGAAATTTTACAAAAATTACAGTCTACTTCTTTTAAAATTCGGATCTATACACGCAACAGAGTACATTACTATGGGTATTACACAACCTGTCCTTTATGGTAATATGATAAACAAAATAAAAAGGATCAAAAGTAGGCAGCATAACCATCGAAAATGCGTCAGAATTATCAAACGCCTTTTATACCGTGGATATGATCCTAATGCCACAAGACGGACACTAGGCTTGGTACTTGACCAAATCTACAGTCTTGTACAAGCGCATCCTTGAGACTTGCACTCTGACTGACTGTGAGGACGGGACTCCATGACGGGCCCTGTCGAAACCTCTTCAGAGAAGACAGGGCCCCGACCACCTGTCCTCTCTGAATTTCAGTAAGACTTCTCGGGTGATTACATACATGAGCTCCCTACAGCCGGCAGAGTACGGACTGTATTACGCATGCCCTCTATTTATATCCATTTACATATTCATCTCTGTCTCTGGGGCCTCTGCGTTTCGCGGTCGTGTTTGTGGGATGTCATCTTACAGTGAGGAGGTTGCTTTACACCACAATTGTACGTTCTTCGAAACCTCTAGGTAATTGGAGAAGTGAGAGGGTTGTGCGCACGTAATCCAGGATAACCACACCATTTGCTACTTGCGTGACAAATGGCCGTCCAAAGTCGGCACCGGTTGCCCATTAGTCTCGTCGGCTTATGTAACGTGCAGTCTTTTGTGTTTGATGTTTACATGTCGTGTGTCTCTTTTCCGTCTCGTGCTGTACTCGTCTTTTGTGTTTTTGCATCGGGGTGTTTTGCTGTTGATGCTGCAACGGGGTGTTGTTGGAGATCTCCTCCGTTCTTTTTTCCACAAGAATTGACTCTAAACAAGGCAAACGTTACAGACACAGAAACACCATTTTTGGACCTAGATATAAAAATTGTCAATGGAGAATATACAAGTGTATATGACAAAGGAGATGATTTTGGATTAAACATAGTAAATTTTCCATGGCTTGACGGTGATATCCCTAGATTACCGTCAAACGGTATCTACATTTCACGGCTCATCCGGTATGCTAGAGCATGTACTGATGCTTTGGATTTTCATAAAAGAAATCTACAAATTACACAGAAACAATCCAGGGTTTGACAGTAAGTGTTTTGAATATTCTTCCCTGACATTGTCGCCATAGCACTTTCTATGTAGACATAACGTCAGACAGTGCATGAAATTTGTATATTTTCATTTCCATGCTTTATTAACATCGACGGCGGGTGCGGCTAGCCAACAGGAGATGCTACTCCTCCCGGGCACCTGGTCCCACCTCTAGCTTGCTAGGGGTCCGTCGATGTTTAATTTTGTGCTCTATTGAGAGTGCTGTTGAGATTATCATCAGGATCTTCTTTAACTCATTTTAGGTCAAGGTTTTCGCTTTCACAAACTAGTAAAGACATTCTTGAATTTTACAAAAATTATGATCAACTTCTTTTGAAATTCGGACCCATACAAGCAACAGAGTATATTGCTTTTGGTATTTCACAGCCTGCATTAAATGGTGACATAATTAACAAAATAAGAAGGATCAAAGGTAGACAGCATATTTATCGAAAATGCGTCAGAGTCATCAAACGCCTTTTATACCGTGGATATGATCCTAATGTCACCAGACGGACATTAAGCTTGGTACTTGACCAATCTACAGTCTTGTACGAGCGCATTCTTAAGTTGCACTCTGACTGGCTGTGACGACGGGACTCCATGACGGGCCCTGGCCAAACCTCCTTAGAGAAGACAGGGCCCCGACCACCTGTCCTCTCTGAATGTCAGTCAGACTCATCGGGTGATAACATATATGAGCTCGCTACAGCCGGCAGAGCACCGACTGTATTTCGCGCGTCCTCTTTTTATATCCATTTACATATTCATCTGTGTTGCTTGGACCCCTGTGTTTAAGGTCTTGTTTGTGTGTGGTCATCTTACAATGAAGAGGTTGTTTTACACCTTAAATGTGCGTTCTTCGAGATCTTTGGGAAATCGGAATAGTGGGAGGGTTGTGCGCACATAATCCAGGATAACCACACCGTCTGCTATTTACGTGGCAGATGGCCGTCCTAAGTCGGCACCGGTTGCCCATTGGTCTCGTTGGTTTATGTGTAGTCTTTTATGTTTCATGTTTCTATGGTGTGAGTTGGTGTTCCTTGTCCCTTTTGCGTCTCTTTCTGTGGGTGTATGTTCTGTGTTTTTTTTTTTTTTTTTTGGCATGGGTGTTTTGGGACTTTGCTGTGGGGGCTGCAATCTAGTGTTGTTGGAGATTCCCTCCTTTCTTCGACATCTTCTTGTCTTTTGATCAAACAACCGCAGTACATTAACCGATTGGCATTCAGGACTTGTCAGATTTTCAACACTGTTGATATGGTTGTTGCAACCATACGGGGCAGCTATGAGTCTTTGAATAATCAGGAATATGTTTTATCTTGATTTTCGAAGAAAAAACATTAAGTATGGAAAATAAATATACAATTGTTGTTATTTTCTTAGCCATTATGATAAAGAAAGCATTGTTGTTGTCCGGCACTATTTGTAGTCCTTTGTGTTTGATGTTTCTTTGTTGTGCGTTGACTTTCCTTGTCCCTCACGCGTCTCTTTGTGCTTGTCTGCTTTGTGTTTTTGCATTGGGTGTTTTGAGGTCTTGCTGTGGGTGCTGCAACCTGGTGTTGTTGGAGATCCCCTCCTTTGTTTTTCATCCCATCAATTAGTCAGTTGAAACATATGATCAATCTAAGCATTGAAACAAACGATTTTGTTCGCAAGTTGTCATGGTTACCGAAAATGTTTTAGAATGTCAGACTAATATTCAACTTCTTAAAAGTGGATAAAATATTTCGTGATTATATTTCATACATTCATCATGTTAAATGTAACGAATAGTGTACAGTTCGTTGCCTGAATTTTCTTCAGTGTTAATTCCATCTAAGTGGGACTTTGGCTGACCAAATGCTCAAGTATTGTACTTTTTTGTTATACTTGCTTTGTTATGTTTTATATGTAAACAGTTTTTGTTTTATTTTGCCATGACATGATCACCATAGCACTTTCTATATAGAAAGAGCATTAGACAGTGTATGTTTTGTTGATATTTTTTGTCATTTTCGTGCGTGAACATCGACGGCGGGAGCGGCTAGTCAAACAGGGGATGTTTAGTCTTCCCGGGCACCTGGTTCAAATTCTAGCTAGCTAGGGGTCCGTCGATGCTCAATATGATGCTCTTTTGTGAGTGCTGTTGAGATTGTCGTCAGGATCTTCTTTATCTCATTAAACTAAACTATAGATATGAATATTTCTGTTTATAAAACAATTTGAATTTGATATATCATTGTAATACCTTCCTGGTTTTTGTAAGTTCCTTGATTTACCTTTTCATTTTTATGTTACTTGGGTCCCTGCATTTTGCTATCTAGTTGGTGTGGTCATCTGACAATGAGGAGATTCAATCATTGTGCTTTCTTAGATACCCCTTGGTTAGGAATACGATCAATTCGTATCATAACCAACTCATACCTGCCACTTTGTACCATACCTGACTACCAAAACCATTTCGTACCATTGCCAACTTGCACCATAATGAGTTAAAAAAGATCCTGACGATAAGATCAACAGCACCCAGAACAGAACACGAAGGACCCCCAGCAAGCCAGAGGCGGGACCACGTGCCTGGGAGGAGTGCATAAGTTCTACCAACTCGTTCCATACATTAACTCGTACCACTACCAACTCGTACCATCTTACATTGCTCTGTCCAAACCTCTTTAGAGAAGACAATACCCCGACCATCTGTCCTCTCTCAATGTCAGTCGGACTCCTCGGGTGATAACATATATGAGCTCGCGTCAGCCGGCAGAGCACGGTTTGTATAAATCAGACCTCTTACATATTCATCTGTGTTGCTTGGGTCCCTACGTTTTGTGGTCTTGTTTGTGTGTGATCATCTAACAGTGAGGAGTTTCTTACACCACAATTGTACCATAAACATCATACGCTTGGCCAAAAATGACGGATGATTACTTTCATCAAGCAAGACTACCCTTAACTGACCGCTGCGAAGTAATGTACGAAAAAGGGATGCAACAGATAGCGGACAAAACAACCTCAACAAATGTGAAAGCCGATTTCGTTATTTTACAACAATATCGATGCAAATATTTATTGTTTGTTGGATTGAAAAGATACGTAATGACTTCCTCGTGAATCAGGAAATGATTATGTTAATAAAATATAGAGAATCAGGAAGATGTTTTGTTTCGACTGCAGAAGAGGAACATTAAGCATGGAAAATAGAAATACAATAGTTGTTTTTCTCATAGCGTTTGCGATAAAGAAAGCATTCTTACTGTCTGGAAAGGGTGTGTGCAACGAAAGAATTGGAGATGGGTGGGTATCCTCACTTGATAAGATTTGAAATGTTATATGTTTATATGATGAAATAAACAAGAGGGTATAATCTTTATTATGTTCTACAGGATGAAGTGTTGCTATGGACATATTGAGAGAGGGTCATTTTGCATACGTATGTATTTTCTATACATAATTCCTAAGATTATACTTTTTCACGTACATATGCCAATGTTGATTTGTAAGAGAAAAATTTGCCGACATTTTAAAAACTAGGTAAAAAAAATCTATTTTAAATTGAATTTGTCAAAATGTGACAATTATATCTAGAGCTTTGCTAATTGAGAAATCAAATGAAACAAGAAAACTATTGATGCAAATCATCAAATCGCCGGGAAAACTAAGATACAAAATACCTGTAATTACTCATGAATGTGTAAATAAAATCAAAATGTGGAATATTTTGATACATGAATGTATGTCCCCCCCCTTCCGCCTTTTAAAAGGCCTGTCGTCCCTTCTTGAATTAAAAAGTATATGCTTTTCAAAACAGCTTAGCTGACTTGAACAAAATAACAACATTTTCATTTTTTTAAATTAAGATGGACCGGTTATATATTTTAGTAGAGCGACAAATTTAAAAAAGAAGCTTAGTTTTCGAGTTTAATCAACACACCTAACACAGGCCTGAATTTGGTCTGAACTTTTTGCTGAATACCCCTGCTTTCAAATAGAGCTGTCGTAAAGAATATGCTACAGTCAGATTTTATTTATATTGGGTAAAAAGCGATAAAATCGTGAAAAATTAAAACGAAATATTTATCGTTTATATCCTCGGTATTCCTATATTTTGTTCTTTTTTGTATAGAAAGTCGTTGCAATCAATGCATTAGATATGTACACATGTTATATAATTGTTTTGGATGAAGAATATTTTCTCCTCTCTCAAAAAATTGCAGTTTTATGCAAATTTCTATGAAATATGAAGAATCCGTGTTAATATTTTCTCTAAAGCACAGAGACTAAATTTTTGTCTCGAAACATATCGACAAATATATGTTTATTATTTCCAATGCCTTTTTATTGATCATTTTTCTAAGGGGCTATAAATAAATGTAAAAACATAAAGCGCATATACTTTTGATTTAAGCGACATTTCACAAATTAGTTTCCGTAGATGAAGATTCGGTCGACCACGTGTTACAGTTTCTATCAAATTGTAACTATCAACCGGTATACATACATATTTTTGACAAAAGTTAAATGCAGAAATGGGAATTACATCATACTGTTTAAAAATTAATGAAAAATATTTCTTTTTAATATGTCGTGGTAAGACCGTGTATGGAAACCCATTCATGACAAGTTGAAATGAAAATACGTGAATTAAAGAAAAATGCATTAAGTTCATATAAAATTATGAAAAGTTTATTTTGACGTTTATTTCAGTACCACAGAGATGTGAATATACATGTAAAGTACATCGGTGAGAGTTTGGGTTCTTCCTTATCTGTGTTTTAAACATTACGATATGCCTTGGGTAAACGTTGTGCAATTTATCCCTTTTAGCATCCGCACTTACTCTTCGTTCAGATTTGTAACTGTTACAAAATCAAGTCGATGCTTTTCAAGATATACTGAGTCAGAAAACCCCTTTGATGTCTCCGTGAGATCCAATGGAAAGTCCTCAAGGGTCACGGGGTGGGGGGGGGGGGGGGGGGGGGGGGCTTTAATTCCTAATGCTGTACATTAGCACAAACACCACATTGTCATATGTAATATTGGTAATCTAATTGTGCAGTTCCTACATACGTCTACAATACATCAAATAAAAGGCTATATCACGAAGAGGAACCGTCTGTTGATAACGAAATATTCGCCGCAACAGGAGCCTATAATGTTGGCGCGTCAATGGCCGTATTTCCCAAAGAGCTCCGAATAGAAAAATAAAATTGTTTTGTTTGTTTGTTTGTCTTTTTCTTATTAAATTCCTTAATATTTGAAACAACTGTACAAGACCTTTGACGGAGCAATGTGGCCCCCTTGGGCATTTTTTTTTTTCTCGTTTGTTTGTCTGTTTCTTTTTGAATTCGTCAATCTTTGAAATAACTGTACAAGATATTTGACGGTTTGTTTATCCAATGACATAGGCTAGTCCTTCGAAAGGGGGAGGTTGATAAGTTTTTGACCCCCCCCCCTCCGACTTACATGTTACATACGTGTACATACCTGTTTTCACCTACCCTGTCTAGATCCGCCCTTGCAAAATAAGCAACCACATTTTATTGATTCATAATTTTATTCTCTACATACATGGTCAATGAAAGTCGAATAAAAAAAAAAATTTTTATGAAATTCTGTGTTGTTCACTCCTGAATACAAACCTGTAAATAGAATCGATCGATAAAGATTTATCATTCGGAACATGCTCGACATGTTGAGTCATATCATAGTCGCAAGATTTCATCCTTCTAAAGACTTTTGATGCAAACCTTTGTCACTTCTGCAATAGCTCAGCGGCAGAGCGTCAGACTTCGAATCGGAGGGTCCGGGGTTCGATACCGGCCTCGGCCATTTTTTCCCCTCATTTTTTTTTCATTCGTAAGCAAACATAAAGTACAGTGCTTCAACATTGTTTTCATTTAAAAATACATTTCAAAGTGTGAAATGTATGACGCAAAGAATAGTCGATAAAATGTTTCCAAGAAGAAACTATTCCAACAGCAGAGCATTGATCTTCAACATGCACATGTATTAAAGAATCAAAGATGCGATACAACATAGTAAAATCAAACTTTTATAACGACAAGACTGATATGTTGACAGCATAAGATCTCAGAGAATAGAGCACCCTTCATTGTGTGGTCATTCCTATTTTAATATTGCTAAAGATTTGCTTCTCGGTTGGTAGTTTTATGTGAGCGTCTTTAATTCTTGTAAATGTGGTTGTTTGATGTTCACTATTTGTTTGTATCTTTTCCGTTTCATTTATATAGAAACAATTGCAGAGAAATTTTTTAAAAAAAGTCCATTGTAGACAAGGATGAAGCATGAAAAACAATAAACAGACAGTAAAAAAAAACAAACTTAACAAAAACATACAATATTGTTGATATGGCCATCAACGATCAACCAATCAGAAACTAGAGAACCAAAACTAGAAATCAGAGGCTATCCCCCTTATCATCTATTGTCGTAGCAAACTAACCTGACCGGGCGGAACTAATTCAATCAAGCAATTGAGACGAACTGATACAATTTTAGGGTAGATAGATTATGAATTGCACATCGTAATTAGAGGAAATACTCATTACCTGTAATTTTATATGGCTTTTATCACCTGGTCAGAAGTAAACTCTTCCGATGACAAGGCGAAAATAAGCTCCGCCCGGTCAGGTCAGTTTGCTACGACAATACCTGTAGAACGATGCCTTTAAGCTACGTTTTAGCGACAACTGTTGTCACAAGGCCAAACAGAGAAAGAAAATGCCATGATTGCCTGAATGTGATGGGGTCGTATAGGCAGCTACGCTACTTACTTGTGGAACTAAAATGCATTGCATATTTCCATGTTTTGTTGATCATAAAATCTTTGTTATACTTATTATTATTCTAATATTCGGCTGACAAAATGTGTCCATATCAAATTTTTTGAAATTACCAGAACATAGATAGTACATAAAAAATATTATTTTTCAAAATTCTTGATGTAAATTTGTCGTCTTCTTTGAAATAAAGCGATACTTTTCATTCATTATTATATGTTAAAACTTAATTCAGCCGTAATTATTTAGTTTTACTCCGTATTATCGAGAAAACATCTCCTAGTTTATATTGCAGTGAATCGCTAATAACAAAGTTGGGGGTGGGGCAATTTATTTGTCTCGTACTCCTAAGTTTTTCAATCGATCTCTATCAAACTTTCCTAAAAACACATTCACATATCAAAATATCGTTTCCGTATGTTAATTTTTATGTTCGAATTAACATTCTCAATATTGAAGTGAGAGAATTGAAAATTTCAATTTTACCAATTTATCTTAGAATTTGTGCTAATTCATCCATGAAGTTGAAATTAGAAAATTCAATTTGATCCAAAACTTTTCTTTTGACTTCAATAAGCATATTGACTTTGATTTCGGTCAGTTTGACTTTTCATTTATTAAAGGATGATAATTTTTGTTAAAATATCTATGATTTTGAATTTTACTTATTTTCCGCTTTTATCTGAATTTAGAGTAATTCTGACCATACGATTTTTTTACGACAGGTCAAATCTGATGTCCCATGTTATATTCTTTCGTTTAATATAAAAATTAGCCCTGTGTTAGGTGGGTTGATTAAAATTTCAAATTTAGCGACTTGGTTGCTCTACTATTTACCCCGTAGTCCCCCTACATATTGACTTGATCGGGACTATGAGAAAATGAAACAAGCAGGACCGCCTTTGTTGTTTGACCTTTTATTATGCAGAAATTTAGGATCCTTTAATCTAATATAGTATACTATGAACCATAAACTAACTTGTAATGTGTACTACGCAAAAACACAAAAACATAACGAAAGAAATGCATAATGTAAACAAATGCTTTACTCGTCATGGTCATTCATAGATTACTTGACCTTTAGGAACATTCCATTATAACACAAATTAACTTGACCAATCAAAAATCTTTCTCATGGTATCTTCGCGGAAAAGAAAATCAATAGATACTAGAGTTCCGAAGGGGGAAATAAGGGGAAACTTCTAAAAAGTTCCCATCAAATTCTGTGACTATGCACAGTCTAATCTTTTTTTGACGTCAGGCAATCAGTGGTTGCTTCCTCAAACATAACGTTCAAAGCTATTTAACACTAAATTGTATTACATTTATGAGAAAATGACAACTGATGAAACGAATATTGAAAATGGGCGCGAACTCGAGACTGATGCTCGTGTCAACCAGGTTTTGGGGTGTGGTTGGTTGACACTCTATTGTGATATAGGGATCTGAAAAGATGACCAAACTTGTAGTTAAAGTTTCTGTGTTTATTCTTCAAAGTCCAGCGTAAAAGTGACCAATAATAATGATAATAGTAATTAAAGTTATAATATGTATAATGTGTATAATAAACAAATATCATGTCATATAAAACATAAGGTCATAAACAATATACAGTGGCGCCTAAGTACAAATATTCATAACCAGATATCTTATACAAGAATTTATGAAAAGGGGGAGATAACTCTTACAAAAGTAGTTATGTACTTAAATTCAAAAAGGTAAATGATAAAGTTCATGAAATAAGAAAAGATATAAAGTGAGGAAAATTAACTCAAAAATAAGATAACAAGAATAATGTAGAATGGGGAAAATTAACTAATAGGTAGAGCTTAGCTTTCTGCTGAGTAGGTACCATGACTATGTAACAAGGCCAAGTGTAAGAAATTATGTGTTTACAGTTTCACAACAGACAATGTACTAAGATGAATAGAGCTAAGAAAATATGTTATTCTTTAGAGTAATTACAAAATCAAACTATTAAAATTAACCATAAAAATTACAAGTCAAAGACAGTTTAATGATAATTAAGTTGACCTATATGTAGTTAAGTAATCTCAGTCATCTAAACTTGTGCAGGGCACTTGCACAGTGAAAATAATAAAGTATTGCAGTAACTCGCAAATACAGAACAAATTTAAGTGTAGTAATATAGTAAATTGTAGTTTAAATAGAGCAAGTACATGACCATGTTCTACTAACACTAAAATGGGTGAATAAATAAGGACTAGAAACATTAACATGTCAGTTCAATTTGTTTGGCCTAAAACAGCTCATTTAAAGATTTATTCATTGAAACTGTAAATTTTCTACTTAAATAGTTCATGATTTCATTCAAGACTTTTAACTAATTATTATGAATGATTAGTTTGTGTGAAAACTTGGAGAAAGTAAAACTTTAGCAATGTAAGTAAACATCTGTATCAGTACATTGATATGTAAATGAGGCCAACGCTAAAAAGTAGGTCAGATTCAAAAATGGCTCTAAGATCATGAATTACATAAATGAACAATATGTCTAAAGTCACTTACAAGGTAGATTTGTCATTGATTACTTGAAACTTCAACATTTTGTTCAGTTTTCTGATTCGAGCGAAAAATGTGTTTTGCAGCGGAAAGTTCTTTCTTTCTTTCTCCACTGATATCCCTCCTGTAATTAAGGAGCACCCAGTTGGTTTAACTGGTAAAAATATATCCCTAAGGTGTAAAACCTAATGTATCTATACTGCTTTTATCTCAGCTAAAACCCAATAGTAAAAGGGAAGTAAAATGTTTCCTGTCTTGATAAAACACTAGGGTGGGACAGGTAATGGAGGGTATGTACAGTTGGCCAATGTCTAGTTAGGTGTGGATGATCATTGAAATTAAAAGTATAAAAATAACTGTGCTGTGACTATACATATTAGTAAAACAACTTTTATACATTTGGTAGGTGTGGGGTATGTAAAATAGATGCTGTCAGCATATCCTTTTAAGATGGTCTGATAAAATTGACATAAAAGGGCTGTTTATTTTAAAAGGTCTTTGGTTAGCCTTAGTTTTTAAGAATGTAATAACAAGGATTAATTAAATTACTGTAAAAAAAATAAAAGGATAATAATTGGCTATTTTAAAAGGTCCATTATGGACCTAACCTTTATAGAATCTTTTCGTTAAGGGATAAAAGAATAACATAGATCTATGTGTTTGCTTTTAAAATTATTCTTTTACTAAAATAGCTGACCTCTCCCTGTGTAGTGCATAAATCATCCCACGAGCTGTTTGCTCTATTTTCCCCCTGTTCTTGTGGGTAATCCTGGAAACTGCAGGATGGGTACAGTCCACCGTAAGTTGTACCATTTTCTCATTGTCCTGTATGATGCCTTCTATAACTTGTTCCTCATGTGTTTCAGACAGGATACTTTTCAATTTCTGGATGTAAGGTTTCCTCTTTGTGTCCAAGACTTCACATTGAAAGAGGAAATGATGCATGTCTTCGCTTTCTTTCTTACATAGCTTACAGGTGTCTGAAATCCTCCCCCCTGAAAACTTTGCTCTATCGCACTGAAATCTGTATGTTCCTGTCATTAACTTTACTTTCACCATTGCCTTGTGAGCTTCGAATGGATTGTTCTTCACATTCTCCCAGACCGTGTGTGGTTTTCCTGGTTTTAGTCCTATTGTATCCAAAAGGTTCAGTGATGTTTTGCAATTAGCTTCTTCTACTAGGGAATCGTGCCAGAATTTTTTCACAGCTGTTTTATATTGAGTTTTCCATTGATTTTTGTTTGGCGGGTTTTCCAAAAGAGTAATAGGGCTTGGCAGTTCATATTTTTCATGAATTTGTACAAGTGTTGTGAACCAGCTGTTTGAGTTTCCATCTTTGTAAACAAGTTGTCTTTTGGCCACTCTATATTCCAATGAATCTTTGTTTTGGATAATATTTCCAAAGGTGCTGAGAAAGCGCAAGTGAATCAATCCTTCGGCTGGGATGGCTCCAATAAGGAGGTATACAGCAGCAGTTGGAGCGTTTTTAGGTAGACCTTGCAGTTGTTTAAGTGTTTTTCTTTAGAACATTTCAAGGCTGTTGATATCACCTTTCCTGATGGTAAGCATCTCAATACCGTGTAACATTCTTGGGATGACATAAGTCGTCCACATATTGAAAGTAATGATGGGGGATAGTCCGTTTTTCCCGTGCATCCCTGCCCCCATAAGTGCATTCATTGTTTTCCTTGCTGTTCTTAACCTTTCCTGTATATTTGGCGTGTTGTTACTATTTCGTTCGATGCCTAGATGTTTGCTTTCCTCGACTTGTTGTATGATACTTTCTCCTAATTTCACCTCTTGTTCTTCTATTGAATCTTTCTTTTGTGGGTAAATGTGGACTATTTCGCTCTTTGTTGGATTTATTTTAAATCTATCTTTGCAGGCGTGGTAGTGCACAATGTTTGTGAGGGTCTGTAGAGCAGTTGTTTCTTTGTGGACAATTGCAAGGTCGTCTGCACATGTCGGTGATGTTACATTTTCGCTCCCTATATAGGTTCCAATGCGTGCGTCTTCTAGTGCATACAAGATGTTGTTGTTAAACCTTTTATACATCGTTGTTGAAAGCTTCGCTTCTTGCCTTATGCCCTGTTTTATTTGTATCATGTTTGAAAGTTCTCCATTCCATTTCACTGTTGTATATGCCTCCTCATGAAGCGATTTCAATAAAAGCCATTGGTCCCCTTCTATGCCATCCAAATATAATTTTCTAAGTAAGCTGTCATGCCAGACAACGTCGAAGGCTTTTTCAGCGTCTAAAGTTTCTAAATATATACTCTCCCCCTTGTCCTTAGCTTCATTGATGCATTCAGTTATAAGAAGTGCAGCTATTAGAGGTGATGTATCTTCTGTAAAGCCCCTTTGAAGTTTGTGTGACTGTGATCCCTCTATAATTTTGTGGTAGTGATTTTTCTTTTCCTTTTTTTAGCACGGGTGTGAGCACTCCAACCTTCAGTACTGCAGGTACCTCTTTTAGATCTATTATTGTATTTATAATTTCTGTGAGGATTGGTGCGATCTCGTTGATACAATGACATATATGTTCTGCTGTTATTCCTGCATGATCTGGGGATTTTCCTTTTTTTAAATTTTTGATTGTTTTCTTGATCTCTTCTACACTAATTTTTTCCATTTTTTGGGGTAATTCCTTGCATATATCCTCTTTTTCGATGACGTCCTCTTGTACTTGCTTTTTATGAGTTACGTTGAAGTTTGCTTCAGGTTTTGGTTCTGCGAGCTGTTCGAAATAAACCTGCCAGCCTTCTATAATATTGTCTGTTGTGAGGTATTCCAAATCGTTTACTATTATCCTGTCTGTCTGCTTTATACTTGTTTGTCTTTGCTTATTAACTAATTTAAAGAAGGTTTTTTGTTGGTTCTTGAAGTTGCTAGATATTTCATAATACAGGTTTTCTTTTTCTTTTGCTGCATCTTGTCTTTGGGCTTTCCTCAGTTTTTTCTTTGCAAGTATTTTGTTCTTAAATGAGATGTTGTTTTTGTCCTTTGAGGAGCCTTCTTTTTTCCAGATCCAATGTGCTCTTTTTGCATGAACAGCTGCATTTTTTATCGCTGGTTTGAACTGTTTTCTCTTTTTCTGTCTTGTAATCTTTTTGGTTTTTGAGCTTCCGGATGCTTTCTCTTCTGCTGATTTTAGTACATTCTGTATTTGCTTTAGTGCGTCGTTGGTTTCAAACATCGATTTTTGTGTTTGTATGCGCTGCAATCCTTCTGCTATTTCTCTTTCGTATATATCTATGTCACACTTTTCCCAGTTTGGTTTTTTCATAGTCGTCTGATTGTTGTCATTTGTTTGCATCTTTTTATTTGTGTCTTGGTCTTTAAAATTGATGTTTATTGTTCATGAGAGCGGTGCATGATCCGATACATTTACGTCATTGCAGCTCTCTTCAATCTGATCAGCTGATATTACATTATGTACGTCTTCGCTGTAGAGGATATAGTCTAGTTTGGCCATGTTTATTCCGTTATGGTGTGAGAACGTGTTTTCTCCTTTCGGGTTTTCTTTAACGAGTAGGTTTTTTTCCTTCATAAATTTCCTTAATTGTAGGTCTTGTTTATTTGGTGGTTCTCTATGTAATGAGGCATTCATGTCTCCACATATGATGATGTTATGAGTGTTGCCAAATCGGACTATAATTTCGTTGATTTCGTCTAATATTTCCTCATAATCGTCCTTTGTGTGTGTCCCCCTACATGGCATATATGTATTGATAATACACCACTTGTTATTTTTTCTGTTAATTTCTATAACCTGTACCCGGTGTCCTCCGTCTTGTTGTACTGTAATATATTTATCGATCTTTTTGTTCCACAGTATAGCTATTCCTCCGTGTCCTCTTGATCTTTCCTGTGGTAGTAGTTGGTCATTCATATCAACTGATTTCGCAAAACCTCTATGATCTGGTGAGAATTCGGTTATCAAGTGGTGTTTGTAAGTGTACAGCCAATGTTCCTGAATGCATAATATGTCTGAATTTTCCATAATTTGGTTGAGACACAGTTTATTTGATCTAAATCCTTCTAGGTTGAAGGTTGTTAGTTTAATGGAGTCGCTTGGTGTCGTAGAATCTGCCAGTTTGTGAGACCCATGTGTGGTGATTGGTATGGCTGGGTCATCCCTGCCACGCCTACATGGTTCACTAACTGTATCGGGTTGTGTAGTTGTTCTGTTGGCGATCTCCTGTGCATTATTGGTACGATGTATCCCGAGTTCATAGTTCTGTTGATAAGGGGTAGTTGCAGGATGTTCTGTAGTGGTATTCCAATTGGTCCTTGCTGTACTAGTGGCATAAACGGTATTGTATGAGGAATTTGGTTGTACCCTTGTTGTTATTGATACTTGTGGTGGGGGTGGGGTGGGTAAATTTAGCCTGCTCTCTCTGTTCTGCTGCTGTTGTTTTTGCCTCTCGTTCTGTCCATGCTTCGTCTTCTCTTGTTGTTCTTGTTCTATACATATGCCCGTGGTTGTTTTGGCACGGCCTTTTCCTAAAAAATGGGTGATGGTTGTTTGTTTTAGGTTTCTCGCGTCTTCTTTCATATTCAGTTTAGTCTCATACGCTTGACTTTGATGTAGATTTGCTTGTTTATGAGGCTTGTTAAGCACATTTTGCTTGAATCGTTCCTTTGTTCCTTCTGTCTTTTCTGCTTTTTCTTCTTTACTTGATCTTGTTTCATTGCACCATTCTTTGTTAATCCTCGCTTTATTTGGGCTCTCTCTTTGCTCCATGTAATCCTGTTTATGTGCGATGTTTGTTGTGGCTATGCATTCCTTTTCTAGTACTGCAATTCGTTGCTTTAAGTTATCTAATTCGAGCATCGTGATCCTATGATATATATCGTTTCTTGGGTCTGTATACGCACTTGGGTTGTTATTCCAATTTTGTATATCTGTTTTTCCATCGTCCCTACAGTACTCATGTGCAGCTGCTCTCATTTTATGAATTCTTATTGTATGTTTCTGTTCTGTTATTATATCCTCAAGTCTAGCTATTTCTGACAGTAATAGTGCTATTCTTCTTTCTGCTTCAATACAATCATGTTTTATTTCTGCCTTTTTAGTTGGATTCCTTTTCGTTACCTTCTCATTGTTGGAGCCTTTGCTATTTGATCTTGCTTGCCTGTTCTCTTTATTTACATTTGTTTGCTTCTCCATAGTTTCATCTTGATAGGTCTCTAATTGTTGTGCATTTGTTTCCTGTTTTTTGTTGGTCTTTTGCCTCATGTTGGTTTCATTATTAGGCAAGTTAAGCGTGGGAGGTTCTTGTTGATTTTCTATCGCTGTAGATTCATGTTCCTCTGTAGATTTTGTTTGTGTGTCATCTTCATTAGTGATCTCCTCCTGATCCATATTGTTTAGCCTACAGCTACTGCATACATATTTGTTGGTGTTGTTAATATCTTGGATTTCTTGTTTTGATAGCCCTTCACATGTAAAGTGCATCCATTGGAGACAGTTGTCGCATTCTGTTACCTCTGTTAGTGCAGGGTTGTTGCATATAGGGCAAGTAAGTGAATCCTCGCTTTCGTCTCTCCCTTTATCATTACTTATATTTAGTAGTTCTAGAGTTAAATCTGCACTATATGTAGCCTGACATGCTAAGTTAAGTTCCTTTATCTTTGTGTTTTCGTCTGATTCATATTCTGTGGGAATGATTGGCTCTCTTTGTTTTTCGTACGTTTGCTCCTGTGATGACGGTGTGTCCATTGTTTGTAGATCCCTTTGTTCTGCATCTATTCCTGTTTGTATATCCTTCACCTCTGTGCTTTGTAGTTCTGTTGTATGATTAACGTCTGTGGGGCATGCGGTAGGTGTGGCTAGGCAATCCCGGCCACTCCCTATTTCCCCCTCTCTATTTGGTTGTCTCACGTCGTCACCTTGATCCTGCCCAGTTCGCTCCATTAGGGTTCTGATTTTTTCTAGGTTGTGTTGGTGGCATTCATTTTGGTCTATGCAGTCCATTATTCTTGGGTGTATATTCTCTTTATAATAGCTCTCCTTCCCGTTTACTAAAATTTTGCATGTCGTGTGATAGAAGTTGACGACACATGCATATCTCTCTGTCTTAAATCTTACAGTTTCCTCTGTTTCTGTTCCTGATCTGTCCTTTGAACTTCTGACCTCTGCTGATGTTTTTTCATCACTATTATTTCTAACGTTTGTGACTAGGTTCCTAAGTGCGTGAAGATAGGCTTTGTAGGCTCCGGCTTTGAGGATGAGTATAGTATTGCCTCTTTTGTTTACTTCCACAAAGTTTTCTGTACGTTCGCATGCTTCTCTTGTTTTATCTGCCAGTTTCTTTCCATTAATTTGGTAGTTTTTTTCTATTATTCCAGAATTAGTTGTCCTCGTTGGTGTAAATATAGTAGCTGGCCTAATGTTTCGGTTTGATCGTCTTGGTCTTGCTGCCATTTTGTGCTAATTAGATGCAAATTGTCGAGATCCTTTCTTTAATTCTCTTTAGCCAAGCTTTTGCTAGTACTGCGTTGGGATGCAAGCCGTCTGTTGTGAGATTAAAGTTATAGTAAGCCTTATATATCTTGTGTTGTTTTTTCCTTGCTTTCAGATCGTTAGAGAAGCGTGGAGAGGCAGTTTCGGTGTGGCCCAGTGTTAAATTCAGTGCTCTCAAGTTCTCATTTAAGAGCTCGATTTGGGCTTGCAAGACTTCGTCCTTTTGTTTAAATGATTCCGGTTCCGTGTGACCTTTACTCTTATTATATGCCTCGATGGAGTAGACAGGTATCTCAAGTAACGTGACTCTCACCTCTGGGTACTCTGTCTTCCGCAGGAGTTCTCTGTATTTTCCAGTTATTTCTTCTACAGATTCTATTGTTGGGTATGCCAGGTCGATGTACCTTCCCTTTTTAATTGTCAGGTTGCAGGTTCCTAGCCAGATAAATAGATGTATTTTCCCTAGCTTCTTAATTTTGCTCTTTAGATTTCTATGAAGCCAGTACGTTTCCTCATCTAATGTTGCTCCTGACTTGAACCAGTACTTTATTGTTGTTTCATCATCATCAACCTGGGACAGATACCTCCCTTTGCTATCTGAGAGAATGACAGGCGTTTCTGAAAGATTGGCTAGCGCCGGCAATTCAGTTCTGTCTAGGTATTTTTTCAATCTTTGGACACTCATCTAGCAACTACACAGGGGGAGGAGCTAGAAGGGGATGGTAGAAAATATTTACAGGTTATAATAGGAATAAGAGATGTTTATAGGGTCGTGAGAAGCACTATGCTATAGCTAGGCTATCCTGGCTACCGCCGTGCTTACCGGTCAGAGGAAGTCGGGGCTGGTTTTGCAGGGGCAAAATGGCTGCCAAATCGGCGCCAAGTCAGGCAGACTGAAAAAGCCGATTTTTGTCTTACCACCTGTTTGACTTAACAAAAAGACCTAATCTCCCGTTTCTCAATATTCCTATCTCCTATTTACTACTACTTTGTGCGTGTAAAAACTAATCTAAGTGATAAAAAGTGCAAAAATTTAGCTAATCTAATCTGTGGGTGCTCCTTTCCTCAGCGCATTTAAATAGTTTAAATAGTGTCTAAAGTACAAGCCAAAATGGTACATAGATTCCGGATAGTAAAATTACGGGAAATATGAATTTATGCAATAAAGATTTAAACATAGATTCTCTAATGAATTCGGAATAATCAAAAACATTAAGAATAAAAATATTTAAAATGACTTTTTGACAATAGACAGTTTTGTACTAAAACTGTGAAAATACGCTTAGTTCTCATAATGCAAAATCTACACATAAAGTACATAT